>JAYJKW010000347.1:0-103791 GCA_035084275.1 Hydrolagus colliei
TAGCCCTGGGCGCACACCTGCAGCCCTGATCGCCCACCTGCAGCCCTACGCGCCCACCTACAGCCCTGAGCGCCCAACTCCAGCCCTGAGGGCGCACCTACAGCCGTAAGCGCCCACCTACAGACCTAATCGCACACCAACAGCCCTGAGCGCCCACCTACAGCTCTTAGCGCCCACCTACAGCCCTAAGCGCCCACCTACAGCCCTAAGCTCCCACCTACAGCGCTAAGCGCCCACCTACAGCCCTAATCACCCAGCTACAGCACGAAGCGACCACGTACAGCCCAGATCGCCCAACTACAGCCCTGAGCGCCCACCTACAGCCCTAATCGCCCACCTACAGCCCTAAGCGCCCACCTACAGCCCTATGCGACCACCTACCGCACTAAGCGCCAGCCGACAGCCCTAAGCGCCCACGTACAGACCTAATCGCCCACCAACAGCCTTGAGCGCCCAACTACATCCCTAAGCGATCACAAAAAGCCCTGAGACCCCACCTACAGGCCTAAGCGCCCATGTACAGCCCTATGCGCCCAACTACAGCTCTTAGCGCCCACCGACAGCCCTAAGCGCCCACCTACAGCCCAATGCTCCCACCTACAGCGCTAAGCGCCCACCTACAGCCCTAATCACCCAGCTACAGCACGAAGCGACCACGTACAGCCCAGATCGCCCAACTACAGCCCTGAGCGCCCACCTACAGCCCTAATCGCCCACCTACAGCCCTAAGCGCCCACCTACAGCCCTATGCGCCCACCTACCGCACTAAGCGCCAGCCGACAGCCCTAAGCGCCCACGTACAGACCTAATCGCCCACCAACAGCCTTGAGCGCCCACCTACATCCCTAAGCGACCACATAAAGCCCTAAGACCCCACCTTCAGGCCTAAGCGCCCACTTACAGGCCTATGCGCCCACCTACAACACTTAGCGCCCACCTACAGCCCTAAGCGCCCACTTACAGCCCTAAGCGCCCAGCTACAGCTCTTAGCGCCCACCTACAGCCCTAAGCGCCTACCTACAGCCCTAAGCTCACACCTACAGCGCTAAGCGCCCAACTACAGTCCTGAGCGCCCAGCTACCACTCTAAGCGCCAAACTACAGCCGTAAGCGCCCACCTACAGCACTAAGCGCCCACCTACAGCGCTAAGTGCACACCTACAGCCCTGAGAGCCCAATCACAGCCCTAAGAGCCCAACTACAGCACTGAGCGCCCACCTACAGCCCTAAGCGCCCACCTAAAGCCCTAGGCGCCCACCTAAAGCCCTAATCGTACACCTACATCCCTCATCGCCCACCTACAGCCCAAAGTGCCCACCTACAGCCCAAAGCGCCCACCTACAGCCCTCAGCGCCCACCTACATCCCTCAGCGCCCACCTACAGCCCTAAGTGCCCACCTATAGCCCTCAGCGCCCACCTACAGCCCTAAGCGCACACCTACAGCCCTGAGCGCCCAACTACAGCCCTACGCGCACACCTGCAGCCCTAAGCGCACACCTACAGCCCTAAGTGCCCACCTACAGCCCTCAGCGCCCACCTACATCCCTCAGCGCCTACCTACAGCACTAAGTGCCCACCTACAGCCCTCAGCGCACACCTACAGCCCTGAGCGCCCAACTACAGCCCTATGCGCACACCTACAGCCCTGAGCGCCCAACTACAGCTCTAAGCGCCCACCTAAAGCCCTAAGCGCCCACCTACAAACCTAAGCGCCCAACTACAGCCCTAGGCGCCCGCTGACAGCCCTGAGCGCCCACCTCCAGCCCTGAGGGCGCACCTACAGCCGTAAGCGCCCACCTACAGACCTAATCGCACACCAACAGCCCTGAGCGCCCACCTACAGCCCTAAGCGCCCACCTACAGCCCTAAGCGCCCTCCGACTGCCCTAAGCGCACATCTACAGCCATGATCGCCCACCTACAGCCATCAGCGCCCACATAAAGCCCTAAGACCCCACCTACAGGCCTTGAGCGCCCAACTACATCCCTAAGCGACCACATAAAGCCCTAAGAACCCACCTACAGGCCTAAGCGCCCACTTACAGCCCTATGCGCCCTCCTACAGCTCTTAGCGCCCACCTACAGCCCTAATCGCCCATTTACAGCCGTAAGCGCCCACCTACAGCTCTTAGCGCCCACCTACAGCCCTAATCACCCAGCTACAGCACGAAGCGACCACGTACAGCCCAGATCGCCCACCTACAGCCCTGAGCGCCCACCTACAGCCCTAATCGCCCACCTACAGCCCTAAGCGCCCACCTACTGCCCTGAACGGGCACCTACAGCCCTACGCGACCACCTACAGCCCTAACCGCCCATCTACAGCCCTATGTCCCCCCCTACAGGCCTGAGCGTCCACCTACCGACCTACGCGCCACCCTACAGCCCTAAGCGCCCACCTACAGTCCTAAGCGCCACCCTACAGCCCTAAGCGCCCACCTACAGGCCTACGCGCCACCCTACAGCCCTAAGCGTCCACCTACCGCCCTAAGCGCCACCCTACAGCCCTAAGCGCCCACCTACAGTCCTAAGCGCCCACCTACAGCGCTAATCGCCCGCCGAATGCCCTAACCGCCGACCTACAGCCCTGAGCGCCCACCGACAGGCCTCAACGCCCACCTAAAGACCTAAGCGCCCACCTACAGCCCTAATCGCCAACCTACAGCCCTAAGCGCCCATGTACAGCCCTATGCGCCCAACTACAGCTCTTAGCGCCCACCGACAGCCCTAAGCGCCCACCTACAGCCCAATGCTCCCACCTACAGCGCTAAGCGCCCACCTACAGCCCTAATCACCCAGCTACAGCACGAAGCGACCACGTACAGCCCAGATCGCCCAACTACAGCCCTGAGCGCCCACCTACAGCCCTAATCGCCCACCTACAGCCCTAAGCGCCCACCTACAGCCCTATGCGCCCACCTACCGCACTAAGCGCCAGCCGACAGCCCAAAGCGCCCACGTACAGACCTAATCGCCCACCAACAGCCTTGAGCGCCCACCTACATCCCTAAGCGACCACATAAAGCCCTAAGACCCCACCTTCAGGCCTAAGCGCCCACTTACAGGCCTATGCGCCCACCTACAACACTTAGCGCCCACCTACAGCCCTAAGCGCCCACTTACAGCCCTAAGCGCCCAGCTACAGCTCTTAGCGCCCACCTACAGCCCTAAGCGCCTACCTACAGCCCTAAGCTCACACCTACAGCGCTAAGCGCCCAACTACAGTCCTGAGCGCCCAGCTACCACTCTAAGCGCCAAACTACAGCCGTAAGCGCCCACCTACAGCACTAAGCGCCCACCTACAGCGCTAAGTGCACACCTACAGCCCTGAGAGCCCAATCACAGCCCTAAGAGCCCAACTACAGCACTGAGCGCCCACCTACAGCCCTAAGCGCCCACCTAAAGCCCTAGGCGCCCACCTAAAGCCCTAATCGTACACCTACATCCCTCATCGCCCACCTACAGCCCAAAGTGCCCACCTACAGCCCAAAGCGCCCACCTACAGCCCTCAGCGCCCACCTACATCCCTCAGCGCCCACCTACAGCCCTAAGTGCCCACCTATAGCCCTCAGCGCCCACCTACAGCCCTAAGCGCACACCTACAGCCCTGAGCGCCCAACTACAGCCCTACGCGCACACCTGCAGCCCTAAGCGCACACCTACAGCCCTAAGTGCCCACCTACAGCCCTCAGCGCCCACCTACATCCCTCAGCGCCTACCTACAGCACTAAGTGCCCACCTACAGCCCTCAGCGCACACCTACAGCCCTGAGCGCCCAACTACAGCCCTATGCGCACACCTACAGCCCTGAGCGCCCAACTACAGCTCTAAGCGCCCACCTAAAGCCCTAAGCGCCCACCTACAAACCTAAGCGCCCAACTACAGCCCTAGGCGCCCGCTGACAGCCCTGAGCGCCCACCTCCAGCCCTGAGGGCGCACCTACAGCCATAAGCGCCCACCTACAGACCTAATCGCACACCAACAGCCCTGAGCGCCCACCTACAGCCCTAAGCGCCCACCTACAGCCCTAAGCGCCCTCCGACTGCCCTAAGCGCACATCTACAGCCATGATCGCCCACCTACAGCCATCAGCGCCCACATAAAGCCCTAAGACCCCACCTACAGGCCTTGAGCGCCCAACTACATCCCTAAGCGACCACATAAAGCCCTAATAACCCACCTACAGGCCTAAGCGCCCACTTACAGCCCTATGCGCCCACCTACAGCTCTTAGCGCCCACCTACAGCCCTAATCGCCCATTTACAGCCGTAAGCGCCCACCTACAGCTCTTAGCGCCCACCTACAGCCCTAATCACCCAGCTACAGCACGAAGCGACCACGTACAGCCCAGATCGCCCACCTACAGCCCTGAGCGCCCACCTACAGCCCTAATCGCCCACCTACAGCCCTAAGCGCCCACCTACTGCCCTGAACGGGCACCTACAGCCCTACGCGACCACCTACAGCCCTAACCGCCCATCTACAGCCCTATGTCCCCCCCTACAGGCCTGAGCGTCCACCTACCGACCTACGCGCCACCCTACAGCCCTAAGCGCCCACCTACAGTCCTAAGCGCCACCCTACAGCCCTAAGCGCCCACCTACAGGCCTACGCGCCACCCTACAGCCCTAAGCGTCCACCTACCGCCCTAAGCGCCACCCTACAGCCCTAAGCGCCCACCTACAGACCTAAGCGCCCACCTACAGCGCTAATCGCCCGCCGAATTCCCTAACCGCCGACCTACAGCCCTGAGCGCCCACCGACAGGCCTCAACGCCCACCTAAAGACCTAAGCGCCCACCTACAGCCCTAATCGCCAACCTACAGCCCTAAGCGCCCATGTACAGCCCTATGCGCCCAACTACAGCTCTTAGCGCCCACCGACAGCCCTAAGCGCCCACCTACAGCCCAATGCTCCCACCTACAGCGCTAAGCGCCCACCTACAGCCCTAATCACCCAGCTACAGCACGAAGCGACCACGTACAGCCCAGATCGCCCAACTACAGCCCTGAGCGCCCACCTACAGCCCTAATCGCCCACCTACAGCCCTAAGCGCCCACCTACAGCCCTATGCGCCCACCTACCGCACTAAGCGCCAGCCGACAGCCCTAAGCGCCCACGTACAGACCTAATCGCCCACCAACAGCCTTGAGCGCCCACCTACATCCCTAAGCGACCACATAAAGCCCTAAGACCCCACCTTCAGGCCTAAGCGCCCACTTACAGGCCTATGCGCCCACCTACAACACTTAGCGCCCACCTACAGCCCTATTCGCCCACTTACAGCCCTAAGCGCCCAGCTACAGCTCTTAGCGCCCACCTACAGCCCTAAGCGCCCACCTACAGCCCTAAGCTCACGCCTACAGCGCTAAGCGCCCAACTACAGTCCTGAGCGCCCAGCTACCACTCTAAGCGCCAAACTACAGCCGTAAGCGCCCACCTACAGCACTAAGCGCCCACCTACAGCGCTAAGTGCACACCTACAGCCCTGAGAGCCGAATCACAGCCCTAAGAGCCCAACTACAGCACTGAGCGCCCACCTACAGCCCTAAGCGCCCACCTAAAGCCCTAGGCGCCCACCTAAAGCCCTAATCGTACACCTACATCCCTCATCGCCCACCTACAGCCCAAAGTGCCCAACTACAGCCCAAAGTGCCCACCTACAGCCCTCAGCGCCCACCTACAGCCCTAAGCGCACACCTACAGCCCTGAGCGCCCAACTACAGCCCTACGCGCACACCTGCAGCCCTAAGCGCACACCTACAGCCCTAAGTGCCCACCTACAGCCCTCAGCGCCCACCTACATCCCTCAGCGCCTACCTACAGCACTAAGTGCCCACCTACAGCCCTCAGCGCCCACCTACAGCCCTAAGCGCACACCTACAGCCCTGAGCGCCCAACTACAGCCCTATGCGCACACCTACAGCCCTGAGCGCCCAACTACAGCTCTAAGCGCCCACCTAAAGCCCTAAGCGCCCACCTACAAACCTAAGCGCCCAACTACAGCCCTAGGCGCCCGCTGACAGCCCTGAGCGCCCACCTCCAGCCCTGAGGGCGCACCTACAGCCGTAAGCGCCCACCTACAGACCTAATCGCACACCAACAGCCCTGAGCGCCCACCTACAGCCCTAAGCGCCCACCTACAGCCCTAAGCGCCCTCCGACTGCCCTAAGCGCACATCTACAGCCATGATCGCCCACCTACAGCCATCAGCGCCCACATAAAGCCCTAAGACCCCACCTACAGGCCTTGAGCGCCCAACTACATCCCTAAGCGAACACATAAAGCCCTAAGAACCCACCTACAGGCCTAAGCGCCCACTGACAGCCCTATGCGCCCACCTACAGCTCTTAGCGCCCACCTACAGCCCTAATCGCCCATTTACAGCCGTAAGCGCCCACCTACAGCTCTTAGCGCCCACCTACAGCCCTAATCACCCAGCTACAGCACGAAGCGACCACGTACATCCCAGATCGCCCACCTACAGCACTGAGCGCCCACCTACAGCCCTAATCGCCCACCTACAGCCCTAAGCGCCCACCTACTGCCCTGAACGGGCACCTACAGCCCTACGCGACCACCTACAGCCCTAACCGCCCATCTACAGCCCTATGTCCCCCCCTACAGGCCTGAGCGTCCACCTACCGACCTACGCGCCACCCTACAGCCCTAAGCGCCCACCTACAGTCCTAAGCGCCACCCTACAGCCCTAAGCGCCCACCTACAGGCCTACGCGCCACCCTACAGCCCTAAGCGTCCACCTACCGCCCTAAGCGCCACCCTACAGCCCTAAGCGCCCACCTACAGTCCTAAGCGCCCACCTACAGCGCTAATCGCCCGCCGAATGCCCTAACCGCCGACCTACAGCCCTAAGCGCCCACCTACAGGCCTACGCGCCACCCTACAGCCCTAAGCGTCCACCTACCGCCCTAAGCGCCACCCTACAGCCCTAAGCGCCCACCTACAGTCCTAAGCGCCCACCTACAGCGCTAATCGCCCGCCGAATGCCCTAACCGCCGACCTACAGCCCTGAGCGCCCACCGACAGGCCTCAACGCCCACCTAAAGACCTAAGCGCCCACCTACAGCCCTAATCGCCAACCTACAGCCCTAAGCGCCCATGTACAGCCCTATGCGCCCAACTACAGCTCTTAGCGCCCACCGACAGCCCTAAGCGCCCACCTACAGCCCAATGCTCCCACCTACAGCGCTAAGCGCCCACCTACAGCCCTAATCACCCAGCTACAGCACGAAGCGACCACGTACAGCCCAGATCGCCCAACTACAGCCCTGAGCGCCCACCTACAGCCCTAATCGCCCACCTACAGCCCTAAGCGCCCACCTACAGCCCTATGCGCCCACCTACCGCACTAAGCGCCAGCCGACAGCCCTAAGCGCCCAAGTACAGACCTAATCGCCCACCAACAGCCTTGAGCGCCCACCTACATCCCTAAGCGACCACATAAAGCCCTAAGACCCCACCTTCAGGCCTAAGCGCCCACGTACAGGCCTATGCGCCCACCTACAACACTTAGCGCCCACCTACAGCCCTAAGCGCCCACTTACAGCCCTAAGCGCCCAGCTACAGCTCTTAGCGCCCACCTACAGCCCTAAGCGCCCACCTACAGCCCTAAGCTCACACCTACAGCGCTAAGCGCCCAACTACAGTCCTGAGCGCCCAGCTACCACTCTAAGCGCCAAACTACAGCCGTAAGCGCCCACCTACAGCACTAAGCGCCCACCTACAGCGCTAAGTGCACACCTACAGCCCTGAGAGCCGAATCACAGCCCTAAGAGCCCAACTACAGCACTGAGCGCCCACCTACAGCCCTAAGCGCCCACCTAAAGCCCTAGGCGCCCACCTAAAGCCCTAATCGTACACCTACATCCCTCATCGCCCACCTACAGCCCAAAGTGCCCAACTACAGCCCAAAGTGCCCACCTACAGCCCTCAGCGCCCACCTACATCCCTCAGCGCCCACCTACAGCCCTAAGTGCCCACCTACAGCCCTCAGCGCCCACCTACAGCCCTAAGCGCACACCTACAGCCCTGAGCGCCCAACTACAGCCCTACGCGCACACCTGCAGCCCTAAGCGCACACCTACAGCCCTAAGTGCCCACCTACAGCCCTCAGCGCCCACCTACATCCCTCAGCGCCTACCTACAGCACTAAGTGCCCACCTACAGCCCTCAGCGCCCACCTACAGCCCTAAGCGCACACCTACAGCCCTGAGCGCCCAACTACAGCCCTATGCGCACACCTACAGCCCTGAGCGCCCAACTACAGCTCTAAGCGCCCACCTAAAGCCCTAAGCGCCCACCTACAAACCTAAGCGCCCAACTACAGCCCTAGGCGCCCGCTGACAGCCCTGAGCGCCCACCTCCAGCCCTGAGGGCGCACCTACAGCCGTAAGCGCCCACCTACAGACCTAATCGCACACCAACAGCCCTGAGCGCCCACCTACAGCCCTAAGCGCCCACCTACAGCCCTAAGCGCCCTCCGACTGCCCTAAGCGCACATCTACAGCCATGATCGCCCACCTACAGCCATCAGCGCCCACATAAAGCCCTAAGACCCCACCTACAGGACTTGAGCGCCCAACTACATACCTAAGCGACCACATAAAGCCCTAAGAACCCACCTACAGGCCTAAGCGCCCACTTACAGCCCTATGCGCCCACCTACAGCTCTTAGCGCCCACCTACAGCCCTAATCGCCCATTTACAGACGTAAGCGCCCACCTACAGCTCTTAGCGCCCACCTACAGCCCTAATCACCCAGCTACAGCACGAAGCGACCACGTACAGCCCAGATCGCCCACCTACAGCCCTGAGCGCCCACCTACAGCCCTAATCGCCCACCTACAGCCCTAAGCGCCCACCTACTTCCCTGAACGGGCACCTACAGCCCTACGCGACCACCTACAGCCCTAACCGCCCATCTACAGCCCTATGTCCCCCCCTACAGGCCTGAGCGTCCACCTACCGACCTACGCGCCACCCTACAGCCCTAAGCGCCCACCTACAGTCCTACGCGCCACCCTACAGCCCTAAGCGCCCACCTACAGGCCTACGCGCCACCCTACAGCCCTAAGCGTCCACCTACCGCCCTAAGCGCCACCCTACAGCCCTAAGCGCCCACCTACAGTCCTAAGCGCCCACCTACAGCGCTAATCGCCCGCCGAATGCCCTAACCGCCGACCTACAGCCCTGAGCGCCCACCGACAGCCCTCAACGCCCACCTAAAGACCTAAGCGCCCACCTACAGCCCTAATCGCCAACCTACAGCCCTAAGCTCCCACCTACAGCGCTAAGCGCCCACCTACAGCCCTAATCACCCAGCTACAGCACGAAGCGACCACGTACAGCCCAGATCGCCCAACTACAGCCCTGAGCGCCCACCTACAGCCCTAATCGCCCACCTACAGCCCTAAGCGCCCACCTACAGCCCTAAGCGCCCACCTACCGCACTAAGCGCCAGCCGACAGCCCTAAGCGCCCACGTACAGCCCTAATCGCCCACTAACAGCCTTGAGCGCCCAACTACATCCCTAAGCGATCACAAAAAGCCCTGAGACCCCACCTACAGGCCTAAGCACCCATGTACAGCCCTATGCGCCCAACTACAGCTCATAGCGCCCACCTACAGCCCTAAGCGCCCACCTACAGCCCTAAGCTCCCACCTACAGCGCTAAGCGCCCACCTACAGCCCTAATCACCCAGCTACAGCACGAAGCGACCACGTACAGCCCAGATCGCCAAACTACAGCCCTGAGCGCCCACCTACAGCCCTAATCGCCCACCTACAGCCCTAAGCGCCCACCTACAGCCCTAAGCGCCCACCTACCGCACTAAGCGCCAGCCGACAGCCCTAAGCGCCCACGTACAGACCTAATCGCCCACCAACAGCCTTGAGCGCCCACCTACATCCCTAAGCGACCACATAAAGCCCTAAGACCCCACCTTCAGGCCTAAGCGCCCACTTACAGGCCTATGCTCCCACCTACAACTCTTAGCGCCCACCTACAGCCCTAAGCGCCCACTTACAGCCCTAAGCGCCCAGCTACAGCTCTTAGCGCCCACCTACAGCCCTAAGCGCCCACCTACAGCCCTAAGCTCCCACCTACAGCGCTAAGCGCCCAACTACAGTCCTGAGCGCCCAGCTACCACTCTAAGCGCCAAACTACAGCCGTAAGCGCCCACCTACAGCACTAAGCGCCCACCTACAGCGCTAAGTGCACCCCTACAGCCCTGAGAGCCCAACCACAGCCCTAAGAGCCCAACTACAGCACTGAGCGCCCACCTACAGCCCTAAGCGCCCACCTAAAGCCCTAGGCGCCCACCTAAAGCCCTAGGCGCCCACCTAAAGCCCTAATCGTACACCTACATCCCTCATCGCCCACCTACAGCCCAAAGTGCCCACCTACAGCCCAAAGTGCCCACCTACAGCCCTCAGCGCCCACCTACATCTCTCAGCGCCCACCTACAGCCCTAAGTGCCCACCTACAGCCCTCAGCGCCCACCTACAGCCCTAAGCGCACACCTACAGCCCTGAGCGCCCAACTACAGCCCTACGCGCACACCTGCAGCCCTAAGCGCACACCTACAGCCCTAAGTGCCCACCTACAGCCCTCAGCGCCCACCTACATCCCTCAGCGCCTACCTACAGCACTATGTGCCCACCTACAGCCCTCAGCGCCCACCTACAGCCCTAAGCGCACACCTACAGCCCTGAGCGCCCAACTACAGCCCTACGCGCACACCTACAGCCCTGAGCGCCCACCAACAGCCCTGAGCGCCCCCCTGCAGCCCTAAGCGCCCACCTCCAGCCCTAAGCGCCCACCTACAGCCCTTACCGCCCACCTACAGCCCTAAGCGCCCATCTAAAGCACTGAGCGACCACCTATATCCCTAAGCGCCCTGCTACAGCCCTAATCGCCCACGTACAGCCCTACGCGCCCACATACAGCCCTTAGCGCCCCCCTACAGCCCTATGCGCCCACATACAGCCCTCAGCGCCCACCTACAGCCCTGAGCGCACACCTACAGCCCTGAGCGCACACCTACAGCCCTCATCGCCCACCTGCAGCCCTACGCGCCCACCGACAGCCCTAAGCGCCCACCTACAGCCCTGAGCGCCCATCTCCAGACCTGAGGGCGCACATACAGCCGTAAGTGCCCACCTACAGACCTAATCGCCAACCAACAGCCCTGAGCGCCCACCTGCAGCCCTAAGCGCCCACCTCCAGCCCTAGGCGCCCACCTACAGCCCTGAGAGCACAACGGCAGCCCTACGAGCCCAACTGCAGCCCAGAGCGCCCATCTAAAGCACTGAGCGACCACCTACAGCCCTAAGCGCCCACCGACAGCCCTCATCGCCCACCTACCGCTCTAAGCGCCACAATACAGCCGTAAGCGCCCACATACAGCCCTAATCGCCCAACTACAGCACTAAGCGCCAGCCGACAGCCCGAAGCGCCCGTCTACAGCCCTAATCGCCCATCAACAGCCATGAGCGCCCACCTACATCCCTAAGCGACCACCTAAAGCCCTAAGCGCCCAACTACATCCCAAAGCGCCCGCCGACAGCCCTGATCGCCCACCTACAGCCCTAAACGCCCAGCTAAAGCCCTAAGCGCCCACCTACAGCCCTGAGAGCCCACCCACAGCCCTAAGAGCCCACCTACAGCCCTGAGCGCCCTTCTAAAGCACTGAGCGACCACCTACAGCCCTAAGCGCCACCGACAGCGCTACGTGCCCACCTACAGCCCTGGGAGCCCAACCACAGCCCTAACCGCCGACCTATAGCCCTGAGTGCCCACCTACAGCCCTCAGCGCCCACCTACTGCCCTAAGCGCACACCTACAGCCCTGAGCGCACACCTACAGCCCTGAGCGCCCACCTACAGCCCGAAGCGCCCGTCTACAGCCCTAGTCGCCCAACAACAGCCCCGATCGCCCACCTACAGCCCTAAGTGACCACCGAAAGCCCTAAGCGCCCACCTACAGCCCTAAGCGCCCACCTACAGACCTAAGCGCCCGCCGACAGCCCTAAGCGCCCACTTACAGCCCCAATCGCCCACCAACAGCCCTGAGCGCCCACCTACAGCCATAATCGCCCACCTCAAGCCTTACGCGCCCACCTACAGTCGTGAGAGCCCAACCACAGCCCTCATCGCCCACCTACATCCCTCAGCGCCCACCTACAGTCCTAAGTGCCCACCTACTGCCCTCAGCGCCCACCTACATCCCTCAGCGCCCACCTACAGTCCTGAGTGCCCACCTACAGCCCTCAGCGCCTACATACAGCCCTAAGCGCCCACCTAAATCCCTAAGCGCCCACCTACATCCCGCAGCGCCCACCTACAGCCCTAAGTGCCCACCTACAGCCCCAAGTGCCCACCTACAGCACTCAGCGCCCATCTACAGCCCTGAGCGCCCAACTACATCCCTAAGCGCCCACCTAAAGCGCTAATCGCCCACCTAAAGCGCTAAGCGACCACCTACAGCACTGAGCGCCCTCCTACAGCCCTAATCGATCACCGACAGCCATACGCGCCCACCTACGGTTCTGAGCGTCCACCTACAGCGCTGATAGCCCATCCAAAGCACTAAGAGCTCACCTACTGCCCAAACCAACCACCTAAAGCACTGAGCGACAACCTACAGCCCTAAGCGCCCTCCTACAGCCCTAATCGCCCACCTGCAGCCCACAGCGCCTCCTAGAGCACTGAGAGCCTACCTACAGCCGTATTCGCCCACCTACAGCCCTAAGCGCCCATCTACAGCCCTAAGCACCAACCTATAGCACTTAGCGCTCACCTACAGCCCTAAGCGCCCACCTACAGCCTTAAGCGGCCACCTACAGGCCTAAGCGCCCGCCGACAGCCCTGATCGCCCACCTACAGCCCTAAACGCCCACCTAAAGCCCTAAGCGCCCAACTACAGCCCTGAGAGCCCACCCACAGCCCTAGGAGCCCACGTACAGCCCTGAGCGCCCTTCTAAAGCACTGAGCGACCACCTACAGCCCTAAGCGCCACCTACAGCGCTACATGCCCACCTACAGCCCTGAGAGCCCAACCACAGCCCTAAGCGCCCACCTACAGCCCTGAGTGCCCACCTACAGCCCTCAGCGCCCACCTACTGCCCTAAGCGCACACCTACAGCCCTGAGCGCACACCTACAGCCCTGAGCGCCCACCTACAGCCCGAAGCGCCCGTCTACAGCCCTAATCGCCCAACAACAGCCCCGAGCGCTCACCTACATCCCTAAGTGACCACCTACAGCCCTAAGCGCCCACCTACAGCCCTAAGCGCCGAACTAAAGACCTAAGCGCCCGCCGACAGCCCTAAGCGCCCACCTACAGCCCCAATCGCCCACCAACAGCCCTCAGCGCCCACCTACTGCCATCAGCGCCCACCTACAGCCCTAAGCGCCCACCTAAAGCCCTAAGAGCCCGCCTACATCCCTCAGCGCCCACCTACAGCCCTAAATGCCCACCTACAGCCCTATGTGCCCACCTACAGCACTCAGCGCCCACCTACAGCCCTGAGCGCCCACCTACAGCCCTAAGCGCCCACCTAAAGCGCTAATCGCACACCTAAAGCGCTAAGCGCCCACCTCCAGCACTGAGCGCCCTCCTACAGCCATAATCGATCACCTACAGCCATACGCGCCCACCTACGGTTCTGAGCGTCCACCTACAGCGCTGATAGCCCATCCACAGCACTAAGAGCTCACCTACTGCCCTAACCACCCACCTAAAGCACTGAGAGACAACCTACAGCCCTAAGCGCCCTCCTACAGCCCTAATCGCCCCCTGCAGCCCACAGCGCCTCCTAGAGCACTGAGCGCCTACCTACAGCCCTAATCGCCCACCTACAGCCCTAAGCGCCCATCTACAGCCCTATGCGCCCGCCGACAGCCCTGAGCGCCCACCTACAGCCCTAAACGCCCACCTAAAGCCCTAAGCGCCCACCTACAGCTCTGAGAGCCCACCCACAGCCCTAGGAGCCCACCCACAGCCCTGAGCGCCCTTCTAAAGCACTGAGCGACCACCTACATCCCTAAGCGACCACCTAAAGCCCTAAGCGCCCACCTACATCCCAAAGCGCCCGCCGACAGCCCTGAGCGCCCACCTACAGCCCTAAACGCCCACCTAAAGCCCTAAGCGCCCATCTACAGCCCTGAGAGCCTACCCACAGCTCTAAGAGCTCACCTACAGCCCTGAGCGCCCTTCTAAAGCACTGAGCGACCACCTACAGCCCTAAGCGCCACCTACAGCGCTAAGTGCCCACCTACAGCCCTGAGAGCCCAACCACAGCCCTAAGCGCCCACCTACAGCCCTGATTGCCCACCTACAGCCCTCAGCGCCCACCTACTGCCCTAAGCGCACACCTACAGCCCTGAGCGCACACCTACAGCCCTGAGCGCCCACCTACAGCCCGAAGCGCCCGTCTACAGCCCTAATCGCCCAACAACAGCCCCGATCGCCCACCTACAGCCCTAAGTGACCACCGAAAGCCCTAAGCGCCCACCTACAGCCCTAAGCGCCCACCTACAGACCTAAGCGCCCGCCGACAGCCCTAAGCGCCCAATTACAGCCCCAATCGCCCACCAACAGCCCTGAGCGCCCACCTACAGCCATAATCGCCCACCTCAAGCCTTACGCGCCCACCTACAGTCGTGAGAGCCCAACCACAGCCCTCATCGCCCACCTACATCACTCAGCGCCCACCTACAGCCATAATCGCCCCCTGCAGCCCACAGCGCCTCCTAGAGCACTGAGCGCCTACCTACAGCCCTAATCGCCCACCTACAGCCCTACGCGCCCATCTACAGCCCTAAGCGCCCGCCGACAGCCCTGAGCGCCCACCTACAGCCCTAAACGCCCACCTAAAGCCCTAAGCGCCCACCTACAGCTCTGAGAGCCCACCCACAGCCCTAGGAGCCCACCCACAGCCCTGAGCGCCCTTCTAAAGCACTGAGCGACCACCTACATCCCTAAGCGACCACCGAAAGCCCTAAGCGCCCACCTACATCCCAAAGCGCCCGCCGACAGCCCTGAGCGCCCACCTACAGCCATAAACGCCCACCTAAAGCCCTAAGCGCCCATCTACAGCCCTGAGAGCCTACCCACAGCTCTAAGAGCTCACCTACAGCCCTGAGCGCCCTTCTAAAGCACTGAGCGCCCACCTACAGCCCTGAAAGCCCAACCACAGCCCTAAGCGCCCATCTACAGCCCTGAGTGCCCACCTACAGCCCTCAGCGCCCACCTACTGCCCTAAGCGCACACCTACAGCCCTGAGCGCACACCTACAGCCCTGAGCGCCCACCTACAGCCCGAAGCGCCCGTCTACAGCCCTAATCGCCCAACAACAGCCCCGATCGCCCACCTACAGCCCTAAGTGACCACCGAAAGCCCTAAGCGCCCACCTACAGCCCTAAGCGCCCACCTACAGACCTAAGCGCCCGCCGACAGCCCTAAGCGCCCACTTACAGCCCCAATCGCCCACCAACAGCCCTGAGCGCCCACCTACAGCCATAATCGCCCACCTCAAGCCCTACGCGCCCACCTACAGTCGTGAGAGCCCAACCACAGACCTCAGCGCCCACCTACAGCCCTCTGCGCCCACCTAAAGCCCTAAGCGCCCACCTACATCCCTCAGCGCCCACCTACAGTCCTAAGTGCCCACCTACAGCCCTCAGTGCCCAGCTACAGCCCTAAGCGCCCACCTACAATCCTAAGTGCCCACCTACAGCCTTCAGCGCCCACCTACAGCCCTAAGCGCCCACCTAAAGCCCTAAGAACACGCCTACATCCCTCAGCGGCCACCTACAGCCCTAAGTCCCCACCTACAGCCCTAAGTGCCCACCTACAGCACTCAGCGCCAACCTGCAGCCCTGAGCGCCCACCTACAGCCCTAAGCGCCCACCTAAAGCGCTAATCGCCCACCTAACGCGCTAAGCGCCCACCTACAGCACTGAGCGCCCTCTTACAGCCCTAATCGATCACCTACAGCCATACGCGCCCACCTACGGTTCTGAGCGTCCACCTACAGCGCTGATAGCCCATCCACAGCACTAAGAGCTCACCTACTGCCCTAACCACCCACCTAAAGCACTGAGAGACAACCTACAGCCCTAAGCGCCCTCCTACAGCCCTAGTCGCCCTCCTGCAGCCCACAGCGCCTCCTAGAGCACTGAGCGCCTACCTACAGCCCTAATCGCCCACCTACACCCCTAAGCGCCCATTTACAGCCCTAAGCGCCCGCCGACAGCCCTGAGCGCCCACCTACAGCCCTAAACGCCCACCTAAAGCCCTAAGCGCCCACCTACAGCCCTGAGAGCCCACCCACAGCCCTAGGAGCCCACCCACAGCGCTGAGCGCCCTTCTAAAGCACTGAGCGCCCACCTACATCCCTAAGCGACCACCTTACGCCCTAAGCGCCCACCTGCATCCCAAAGCGCCCGCCGACAGCCCCGAGCGCCCACCTACAGCCCTAAACGCCCGCCTAAAGCCCTAAGCGCCCATCTACAGCCCTGAGAGCCTACCCACAGCCCTAAGAGCCCACCTACAGCCCTGATCGCCCTTCTAAAGCACTGAGCGACCACCTACAGCCCTAAGCGCCACCTACAGCGCTAAGTGCACACCTACAGCCCTGAGAGCCCAACCACAGCCCCAAGCGCCCACCTACAGCCCTGAGTGCACACCTACAGCCCTCAGCGCCCACCTACTGCCCTAAGCGCACACCTACAGCCCTGAGCGCACACCTACAGCCCTGAGCGCCCACCTACAGCCCGAAGCGCCCGTCTACAGCCCTAATCGCCCAACAACAGCACCGAGCGCCCACCTACATCCCTAAGTAACCACCGAAAGCCCTACGCGCCCACCTACAGCCCTAAGCGCCCACCTACAGACCTAAGCGCCCGCCGACAGCCCTAAGTGCACACCTACAGCCCCAAGCGCCCACCTACAGCCCTGAGTGCCCACCTACAGCCCTCAGCGCCCACCTACTGCCCTAAGCGCACACCTACAGCCCTGAGCGCACACCTACAGCCCTGAGCGCCCACCTACAGCCCGAAGCGCCCGTCTACAGCCCTAATCGCCCAACAACAGCCCCGAGCGCTCACCTACATCCCTAAGTGACCACCTACAGCCCTAAGCGCCCACCTACAGCCCCAATCGCCCACCAACAGCCATGAGCGCCCACCTACCGCCATAATCGCCCACCTCAAGCCTTACGCGCCCACCTACAGTCGTGAGAGCCCAACCACAGCCCTCAGCGCCCACCTACAGCCATCAGCGCCCACCTACAGCCCTAAGCGCCCACCTAAAGCCCTAAGAGCCCGCCTACATCCCTCAGCGCCCACCTACAGCCCTAAATGTCCACCTACAGCCCTATGTGCCCACCTACAGCACTCAGCGCCCACCTACAGCGCTGAGCGCCCACCAACAGCCCTAAGCGCCCACCTAAAGCGCTAATCGCCCACCTAAAGCGCTAAGCGCCCACCTCCAGCACTGAGCGCCCTCCTACAGCCATAATCGATCACCTAAAGCCATACGCGCCCACCTACGGTTCTGAGCGTCCACCTACAGCGCTGATAGCCCATCCACAGCACTAAGAGCTCACCTACTGCCCTAACCACCCACCTAAAGCACTGAGAGACAACCTACAGCCCTAAGCGCCCTCCTACAGCCCTAATCGCCCCCTGCAGCCCACAGCGCCTCCTAGAGCACTGAGCGCCTACCTACAGCCCTAATCGCCCACCTACAGCCCTAAGCGCCCATCTACAGCACTAAGCGCCCGCCGACAGCCCTGAGCGCCCACCTACAGCCCTAAACGCCCACCTAAAGCCCTAAGCGCCCATCTACAGCCCTGAGAGCCTACCCACAGCTCTACGAGCTCACCTACAGGCCTGAGCGCCCTTCTAAAGCACTGAGCGACCACCTACAGCCCTAAGCGCCACCTGCAGCGCTAAGTGCCCACCTACAGCCCTGAGAACCCAACCACAGCCCTAAGCGCCCACCTACAGCCCTGAGTGCCCACCTACAGCCCTCAGCGCCCACCTACTGCACTAAGCGCACACCTACAGCCCTGAGCGCACACCTACAGCCCTGAGCGCCCACCTACAGCCCGAAGCGCCCGTCTACAGCCCTAATCGCCCAACAACAGCCCCGATCGCCCACCTACAGCGCTAAGTGACCACCGAAAGCCCTAAGCGCCCACCTACAGCCCTAAGCGCCCACCTACAGACCTAAGCGCCCGCCGACAGCCCTAAGCGCCCACTTACAGCCCCAATCGCCCACCAACAGCCCTGAGCGCCCACCTACAGCCATAATCGCCCACCTCAAGCCCTACGCGCCCACCTACAGTCGTGAGAGCCCAA
This sequence comes from Hydrolagus colliei, assembly GCA_035084275.1. NCBI lineage: Eukaryota > Metazoa > Chordata > Chondrichthyes > Chimaeriformes > Chimaeridae > Hydrolagus > Hydrolagus colliei. The sequence goes on from JAYJKW010000347.1 coordinate 18,389, forward strand.
CCACAGACCTCAGCGCCCACCTACAGCCCTCAGCGCCCAACTAAAGCCCTAAGCGCCCACCTACATCCCTCAGCGCCCACCTACAGTCCTAAGTGCCCACCTACAGCCCTCAGCGCCCACCTACAGCCCTAAGCGCCCACCTACAGTCCTAAGTGCCCACCTACAGCCCTCAGCGCCCACCTACAGCCCTAAGCGCCCACCTAAAGCCCTAAGAACCCGCCTACATCCCTCAGCGGCCACCTACAGCCCTAAGTCCCCACCTACAGCCCTAAGTGTCCACCTACAGCACTCAGCGCCAATCTGCAGCCCTGAGCGCCCACCTACAGCCCTAAGCGCCCACCTAAAGCGCTAATCGCCCACCTAAAGCGCTAAGCGACCACCTACAGCACTGAGCGCCCTCCTACTGCCCTAATCGATCACCTACAGCCATACGCGCCCACCTACGGTTCTGAGCGTCCACCTATAGCGCTGATAGCCCAACCACAGCACTAACAGCTCACCTACTGCCCTAACCAACCACCTAAAGCACTGAGAGACAACCTACAGCCCTAAGCGCCCTCCTACATCCCTAATCGCCCACCTGCAGCCCACAGCGCCTCCTAGAGCAATGAGCGCCTACCTACAGCCCTAATCGCCCACCTACAGCCCTAAGCGCCCATCTACAGACCTAAGCACCTACCTATAGCACTTAGCGCTCACCTACAGCCCTAAGCGCCCACCTACAGCCCTAAGCGGCCACCTACAGCCCTAAGCGCCCGCCGACAGCCCTGAGCGCCCACCTACAGCCCTAAACGCCCACCTAAAGCCCTAAGCGCCCACCTACAGCCCTGAGAGCCCACCCACAGCCCTAGGAGCCCACCTACAGCCCTGAGCGCCCTTCTAAAGCACTGAGCGACCACCTACAGCCCTAAGCGCCACCTACAGCGCTACGTGCCCACCTACAGCCCTGAGAGCCCAACCACAGCCCTATGCGCCCACCTACAGCCCTGAGTGCCCACCTACAGCCCTCAGCGCCCACCTACTGCCCTAAGCGCACACCTACAGCCCTGAGCGCACACCTACAGCCCTGAGCGCCCACCTACAGCCCGAAGCGCCCGTCTGCAGCCCTAATCGCCCAACAGCAGCCCCGAGCGCTCACCTACATCCCTAAGTGACCACCTACAGCCCTAAGCGCCCACCTACAGCCCTAAGCGCCGAACTAAAGACCTAAGCGCCCGCCGACAGCCCTAAGCGCCCACCTACAGCCCCAATCGCCCACCAACAGCCCTGAGCGCCCACCTAGAGCCATAATCGCCCGCCTCAAGCCTTACGCGCCCACCTACAGTCGTGAGAGCCCAACCACAGCCCTCAGCGCCCACCTACAGCACTCAGCGCCCACCTAAAGCCCTAAGCGCCCACCTACATCCCTCAGCGCCCACCTACAGTCCTAAGTGCCAACCTACAGCCATCAGCGCCCACCTACAGCCCTAAGCGCCCACCTAAAGCCCTAAGAGCCCGCCTACATCCCTCAGCGCCCACCTACAGCCCTAAGTGCCCACCTACAGCCCTATGTGCCCACCTACAGCACTCAGCGCCCACCTACAGCCCTGAGCGCCCACCTACAGCCCTAAGCGCCCACCTAAAGCGCTAATCGCCCACCTAAAGCGCTAAGCGCCCACCGACAGCACTGAGCGCCCTCCTACAGCCCTAATCGATCACCTACAGCCATACGCGCCCACCCACGGTTCTGAGCGTCCACCTACAGCGCTGATAGCCCAACCACAGCACTAAGAGCTCACCTACTGCCCTAACCAACCACCTAAAGCACTGAGCGACAACCTACAGCCCTAAGCGCCCTCATACAGCCCTAATCGCCCACCTGCAGCCCACAGCGCCTCCTAGAGCACTGAGCGCCTACCTACAGCCCTAATCGCCCACCTACAGCCCTAAGCGCCCATCTACAGTCCTAAGCACCTACCTATAGCACTTAGCGCTCACCTACAGCCCTAAGCGCCCACCTACAGCCGTAAGCGGCCACCTACATCCCTAAGCGCCCGCCGACAGCCCTGAGCGCCCACCTACAGCCCTAAACGCCCACCTAAAGCCCTAAGCGCCCACCTACAGCCCTGAGAGCCCACCCACAGCCCTAGGAGCCCAACTACAGCCCTGAGCGCCCTTCTAAAGCACTGAGCGACCACCTTCAGCCCTAAGCGCCACCTACAGCGCTAAGTGCCCACCTACAGCCCTGAGAGCCCAACCACAGCCCTAAGCGCCCACCTACAGCCCTGAGTGCCTACCTACAGCCCTCAGCGCCCACCTACTGCCCTAAGCGCACACCTACAGCCCTGAGCGCACACCTACAGCCCTGAGCGCCCACCTACAGCCCGAAGCGCCCGTCTACAGCCCTAATCGCCCAACAACAGCCCCGAGCGCTCACCTAAATCCCTAAGTGACCACCGAAAGCCCTAAGCGCCCACCTACAGCCCTAAGCGCCGAACTAAAGACCTAAGCGCCCGCCGACAGCACTCAGCGCCCACCTACAGCCCTGAGCGCCCACCTACAGCCCTAAGCGCCCACCTAAAGCGCTAATCGCCCAGCTGAAGCGCTAAGCGCCCACCTACAGCAGTGAGCGCCCTCCTACAGCCCTAATCGATCACCTACAGCCATATGCGCCCACCTACGGTTCTGAGCGTGCACCTACAGCGCTGATAGCCCATCCACAGCACTAAGAGCTCACCTACTGCCCTAACCACCCACCTAAAGCACTGAGAGACAAACTACAGCCCTAAGCGCCCCCCTACAGCCCTAATCGCCCCCCTGCAGCCCACAGCGCCTCCTAGAGCACTGAGCGCCTACCTACAGGCCTAATCGCCCACCTACAGCCCTAAGCGCCCATCTACAGCCCTAAGCGCCCGCCGACAGACCTGAGCGCCCACCTACAGACCTAAACGCCCACCTAAAGCCCTAAGCGCCCACCTACAGCCCTGAGAGCCCACCCACAGCCCTAGGAGCCCACCCACAGCCCTGAGCGCCCTTCTAAAGCACTGAGCGACCACCTACATCCCTAAGCGACCACCTAAAGCCCTAAGCACCCATCTACATCCCAAAGCGCCCGCCGACAGCACTGAGCGCCCACCTACTGCCCTAAACGCCCACCTAAAGCCCTAAGCGCCCATCTACAGCCCTGAGAGCCTACCCACAGCCCTAAGAGCTCACCTACAGCCCTGAGCGCCCTTCTAAAGCACTGAGCGACCACCTACAGCCCTAAGCGCCACCTACAGCGCTACGTGCCCACCTACAGCCCTGAGAGCCCAACCACAGCCCTAAGCGCCCACGTACAGCCCTGAGTGCCCACCTACAGCCCTCAGCGCCCACCTACTGCCCTAAGCGCACACCTACAGCCCTGAGTGCACACCTACAGCCCTGAGCGCCCACCTACAGCCCGAAGCGCCCGTCTACAGCCCTAATCGCCCAACAACAGCCCCGATCGCCCACCTACATCCCTAAGTGACCACCGAAAGCCCTAAGCGCCCACCTACAGCCCTAAGCGCCCACCTACAGACCTAAACGCCCGCCGACAGCCCTAAGCGCCCACCTACAGCCCCAATCGCCCACCAACAGCCCTGAGCGCCAAACTACAGCCATAATCGCCCACCTCAAGCCCTAAGCGCCCACCTACAGTCGTGAGAGACCAACCACAGCCCTCAGCGCCCACCTACAGCCCTCAGCGCCCACCTAAAGCCCTAAGCGCCCACCTACATCCCTCAGCGCCCACCTACAGTCCTAAGTGCCCACCTACAGCCCTCAGCGCCTACCTACAGCACTAAGCGCCCACCTAAATCCCTAAGCGCCCACCTACATTCCTCAGCGCCCACCTACAGCCCTCGGTGCCCACCTACAGCCCTAAGTGCCCACCTACAGCACTCAGCGCCCACCTACAGCCCTGAGCGCCCACCTACCTCCCTAAGCGCCCACCTAAAGCGCTAATCTCGCACCTAAACCGCTAAGCGACCACCTACAGCACTGAGCGCACTCCTACAGCCCTAATCGATCACTTACAGCCATACACGCCCACCTACGGTTCTGAGCGTCCACCTACAGCGCTGATAGCCCAACCACAGCACTAAGAGATCACCTACTGCCCTAACCAACCACCTAAAGCACTGAGCTACAACCTACAGCCCTAAGCGCCCTCCTACAGCCCTAATCGCCCACCTACAGCCCTAAGCGGCCACCTAAAGCCCTAAGCGCCCACCTACATCCCTCAGCGCCCACCTACAGTCCTAAGTGCCCACCTACAGCCCTCAGCGCCTACCTACAGCACTAAGCGCCCACCTAAATCCCTAAGCGCCCACCTACATCCCTCAGCGCCCACCTACAGCCCTCGGTGCCCACCTACAGCCCTAAGTGCCCACCTACAGCACTCAGCGCCCACCTACAGCCCTGAGCGCCCACCTACCTCCCTAAGCGCCCACCTAAAGCGCTAATCGCGCACCTAAACCGCTAAGCGACCACCTACAGCACTGAGCGCACTCCTACAGCCCTAATCGATCACTTACAGCCATACACGCCCACCTACGGTTCTGAGCGTCCACCTACAGCGCTGATAGCCCAACCACAGCACTAAGAGATCACCTACTGCCTTAACCAACCACCTAAAGCACTGAGCTACAACCTACAGCCCTAAGCGCCCTCCTACAGCCCTAATCGCCCACCTACAGCCCTAAGCGGCCACCTACAGCCCTAAGCGCCCGCCGACAGCCCTGAGCGCCCACCTACAGCCCTAAACGCCCACCTAAAGCCCAAAGCGCCCACCTACAGCCCTGAGAGCCCACCCACAGCCCTAGGAGCCCACCTACAGCCCTGAGCGCCCTTCTAAAGCACTGAGCGACCACCTACAGCCCTAAGCGCCACCTACAGAGCTACGTGCCCACCTGCAGCCCTGAGAGCCCAACCACAGCCCTAAGCGCCGACCTACACCCCTGAGTGCCCACCTACAGCCCTCAGCGCCCACCTACTGCCCTAAGCGCACACCTACAGCGCTTAGCGCACACCTACAGCCCTGAGCGCCCACCTACAGCCCGAAGCGCCCGTCTACAGCCCTAATCGCCCAACAACAGCCCCGAGCGCTCACCTACATCCCTAAGTGACCACCGAAAGCCCTAAGCGCCCACCTACAGCCCTAAGCGCCGAACTAAAGACCTAAGCGCCCGCCGACAGCCCTAAGCGCCCACCTACAGCCCCAATCGCCCAACAACAGCCCTGTGCGCCCACCTACAGCCATAATCGCCCACCTCAAGCCTTACGCGCCCAACTACAGTCGTGAGAGCCCAACCACAGCCCTCAGCGCTCACCTACAGCACTCAGCGCCCACCTACAGTCCTAAGTGCCCACCTACAGCCATCAGCGCCCACCTACAGCCCTAAGTGCCCACCTACAGCCCTACGTGCCCACCTACAGCACTCAGCGCCCACCTGCAGCCCTGAGCGCCCACCTACAGCCCTAAGCGCCCACCTAAAGCGCTAATCGTCCACCTAAAGCGCTAAGCGCCCACCTACAGCACTGAGCGCCCTCCTACAGCCCTAATCGATCACCTACAGCCATACGCGCCAACCTACGGTTCTGAGCGTCCACCTACAGCGCTGATTGCCCATCCGCAGCACTAAGAGCTCACCTACTGCCCTAACCACCCACCTAAAGCACTGAGAGACATACTACAGCCCTAAGCGCCCTCCTACAGCCCTAATCGCCCCCCTGCAGCCCACAGCGCCTCCTAGAGCACTGAGCGCCTACCTACAGCCCTAATCGCCCACCTACAGCCCTAAGCGCCCATCTACAGCCCTAAGCGCCCGCCGACAGCGCTGAGCGCCCACCTACAACCCTAAACGCCCACCTAAAGCCCTAAGCGCCCATCTACAGCCCTGAGAGCCTACCCACAGCCCTAAGAGCTCACCTACAGCCCTGAGCGCCCTTCTAAAGCACTGAGCGACCACCTACATCCCTAAGCGACCACCTAAAGCCCTAAGCGCCCACCTACATCCCAAAGCGCCCGCCGACAGCCCTAAGAGCTCACCTACAGCCCTGAGCGCACTTCTAAAGCACTGAGCGACCACCTACAACCCAAAGCGCCACCTACAGCGCTAAGTGCCCACCTAGAGCCCTGAGAGCCCAACCACAGCCCTAAGCGCCCACCTACAGCCCTGAGTGCCCACCTACAGCCCTCAGCGCCCACCTACTGCCCTAAGCGCACACCTACAGCCCTGAGTGCACACCTACAGCCCTGAGCGCCCATCTACAGCCCGAAGCGCCCGTCTACAGCCCTAATCGCGCAACAACAGCCCCGATCGCACACCTACATCCCTAATTGACCACCGAAAGCCCTAAGCGCCCACCTACAGCCCTAAGCGCCCACCTACAGACCTAAGCGCCCGCCGACAGCCCTAAGCGCCCACTTACAGCCCCAATCGCCCACCAACAGCCCTGAGCGCCCACCTACAGCCATAATCGCCCACCTCAAGCCCTACGCGCCCACCTACAGTCGTGAGAGCCCAACCACAGCCCTCAGCGCCCACCTACAGCCCTCAGCGCCCACCTAAAGCGCTAAGCGCCCACCTACATCCCTCAGCGCCCACCTACAGTCCTAAATGCCCACCTACAGCCCTCAGCGCCTACCTACAGCCCTAAGCGCCCACCTAAATCCCTAAGCGCCCACCTACATCCCTCAGCGCCCACCTACAGCCCTACGTGCCCACCTACAGCCCTAAGTGCCCACCTACAGCACTCAGCGTCCACCTACAGCCCTGAGCGCCCACCTACATCCCTAAGCGCCCACCTAAAGCGCTAATCGCCCACCTAAAGCGCTAAGCGACCAACTACAGCACTGAGCGCCCTCCTACAGCCCTAATCGATCACCTACAGCCATACGCGCCCACCTACGGTTCTGAGCGTCCACCTACACCGCTGATAGCCCAACCACAGCACTAAGAGCTCACCTACTGCCCGAACCAACCACCTAAAGCACTGAGCGACAACCTACTGCCCTAAGCGCCCTCCTACAGCCCTAATCGCCCACCTGCATCCCACAGCGCCTCCTAGAGCACTGAGCGCCTACCTACAGCCCTAATCGCCCACCTGCAGCCCTAAGCGCCCATCTACAGCCCTAAGCACCTACCTATAGCACTTAGCGCTCACCTACAGCCCTAAGCGCCCACCTACAGCCCTAAGCGGCCACCTACAGCCCTAAGCGCCCGCCGACAGCCCTGAGCGCCCACCTACAGCACTAAACGCCCACCTAAAGCCCTAAGCGCCCACCTACAGCCCTGAGAGCCCACCAACAGCCCTAGGAGCCCACCTACAGCCCTGAGCGCCCTTCTAAAGCACTGAGCGACCACCTACAGCCCTAAGCGCCACCTACAGCGCTACGTGCCCACCTACAGCGCTGATAGCCCATCCACAGCACTAAGATCTCACCTACTGCCCTAACCACCCACCTAAAGCACTGAGAGACAACCTACAGCCCTAAGCGCCCTCCTACAGCCCTAATCGCCCCCCTGCAGCCCACAGCGCCTCCTAGAGCACTGAGCGCCTACCTACAGCCCTAATCGCCCACCTACAGACCTAAGCGCCCATCTACAGCCCTAAGCGCCCGCCGACAGTCCTGAGCGCCCACCTACAGACCTAAACGCCCAACTAAAGCCCTAAGCGCCCACCTACAGCCCTGAGAGCCCTCCCACAGCCCTAGGAGACCACCCACAGCCCTGAGCGTCCTTCTAAAGCACTGAGCGACCACCTACATCCCTAAGCGACCACCTAAGGCCCTAAGCGCCCACTTACATCCCAAAGCGCACGCCGACAGCCCTGAGCGCCCACCTACAGCCCTAAACGCCCACATAAAGCCCTAAGCGCCCATCTACAGCCCTGAGAGCCTACCCACAGCCCTAAGAGCCTACCTACAGCCCTGAGCGCCCTTCTAAAGCACTGAGCGACCACCTACAGCCCTAAGCGCCACCTACAGCGCTAAGTGCCCACCTACAGCCCTGAGAGCCCAACCAACTCCCTAAGCGCCCACCTACAGCCCTGAGTGCCCACCTACAGCCCTCAGCGCCCAACTACTGCCCTAAGCGCACACCTACAGCCCTGAGCGCACACCTACAGCCCTGAGCGCCCAACTACAGGCCGAAGCGCCCGTCTACAGCCCTAATCGCCCAACAACAGCCCCGAGCGCCCACCTACATCCCTAAGTGACCACCGAAAGCCCTAAGCGCCCACCTACAGCCCTAATCGCCCACCTACAGACCTAAGCGCCCGCCGACAGCCCTAAGCGCCCACCTACAGCCCCAATCGCCCACCAAAAGCCCTGAGCGCCCACCTACAGCCATAATCGCCCACCTCAAGCCCTACGCGCCCACTTACAGTCGTGAGAGCCCAACCACAGCCCTCAGCGCCCACCTACAGCCCTCAGCGCCCACCTAAAGCCCTAAGCGCCCACCTACATCCCTCAGCGCCCACCTACAGTCCTAAGTGCCCACCTACAGCCCTCAGCGCCTACCTACAGCCCTAAGCGCCCACCTAAATCCCTAAGCGCCCACCTACATCCCTCAGCGCCCACCTACAGCCCTAAGTGCCCAACTACAGCCCTAAGTGCCCACCTACAGCACTCAGCGACCACCTACAGCCCTGAGCGCCCACCTACAGTCCTAAGCGCCCATCTACAGCCCTAAGCACCTACCTATAGCACTTAGCGCTCACCTACAGCCCTAAGCGCCCACCTACAGCCCTAAGCGGCCACCTACAGCCCTAAGCGCCCGCCGACAGCCCTGAGCGCCCACCTACAGCCCTAAACGCCCACCTAAAGCCCTAAGCGCCCACCTACAGCCCTGAGAGCCCACCCACAGCCCTAGGAGCCCACCTACAGCCCTGAGCGCCCTTCTAAAGCACTGAGCGACCACCTACAGCCCTAAGCGCCACCTACAGCGCTACGTGCCCACCTACAGCCCTGAGAGCCCAACCACAGCCCTATGCGCCCACCTACAGCCCTGAGTGCCCACCTACAGCCCTCAGCGCCCACCTACAGCCCTCAGCGCCCACCTACTGCCCTAAGCGCACACCTACAGCGCTTAGCGCACACCTACAGCCCTGAGCGCCCACCTACAGCCCGAAGCGCCCGTCTACAGCCCTAATCGCCCAACAACAGCCCCGAGCGCTCACCTACATCCCTAAGTGACCACCGAAAGCCCTAAGCGCCCACCTACAGCCCTAAGCGCCGAACTAAAGACCTAAGCGCCCGCCGACAGCCCTAAGCGCCCACCTACAGCCCCAATCGCCCAACAACAGCCCTGTGCGCCCACCTACAGCCATAATCGCCCACCTCAAGCCTTACGCGCCCAACTACAGTCGTGAGAGCCCAACCACAGCCCTCAGCGCTCACCTACAGCACTCAGCGCCCACCTACAGTCCTAAGTGCCCACCTACAGCCATCAGCGCCCACCTACAGCCCTAAGTGCCCACCTACAGCCCTACGTGCCCACCTACAGCACTCAGCGCCCACCTGCAGCCCTGAGCGCCCACCTACAGCCCTAAGCGCCCACCTAAAGCGCTAATCGTCCACCTAAAGCGCTAAGCGCCCACCTACAGCACTGAGCGCCCTCCTACAGCCCTAATCGATCACCTACAGCCATACGCGCCAACCTACGGTTCTGAGCGTCCACCTACAGCGCTGATTGCCCATCCGCAGCACTAAGAGCTCACCTACTGCCCTAACCACCCACCTAAAGCACTGAGAGACATACTACAGCCCTAAGCGCCCTCCTACAGCCCTAATCGCCCCCCTGCAGCCCACAGCGCCTCCTAGAGCACTGAGCGCCTACCTACAGCCCTAATCGCCCACCTACAGCCCTAAGCGCCCATCTACAGCCCTAAGCGCCCGCCGACAGCGCTGAGCGCCCACCTACAACCCTAAACGCCCACCTAAAGCCCTAAGCGCCCATCTACAGCCCTGAGAGCCTACCCACAGCCCTAAGAGCTCACCTACAGCCCTGAGCGCCCTTCTAAAGCACTGAGCGACCACCTACATCCCTAAGCGACCACCTAAAGCCCTAAGCGCCCACCTACATCCCAAAGCGCCCGCCGACAGCCCTAAGAGCTCACCTACAGCCCTGAGCGCACTTCTAAAGCACTGAGCGACCACCTACAACCCAAAGCGCCACCTACAGCGCTAAGTGCCCACCTAGAGCCCTGAGAGCCCAACCACAGCCCTAAGCGCCCACCTACAGCCCTGAGTGCCCACCTACAGCCCTCAGCGCCCACCTACTGCCCTAAGCGCACACCCACAGCCCTGAGTGCACACCTACAGCCCTGAGCGCCCACCTACAGCCCGAAGCGCCCGTCTACAGCCCTAATCGCGCAACAACAGCCCCGATCGCACACCTACATCCCTAATTGACCACCGAAAGCCCTAAGCGCCCACCTACAGCCCTAAGCGCCCACCTACAGACCTAAGCGCCCGCCGACAGCCCTAAGCGCCCACTTACAGCCCCAATCGCCCACCAACAGCCCTGAGCGCCCACCTACAGCCATAATCGCCCACCTCAAGCCCTACGCGCCCACCTACAGTCGTGAGAGCCCAACCACAGCCCTCAGCGCCCACCTACAGCCCTCAGCGCCCACCTAAAGCGCTAAGCGCCCACCTACATCCCTCAGCGCCCACCTACAGTCCTAAATGCCCACCTACAGCCCTCAGCGCCTACCTACAGCCCTAAGCGCCCACCTAAATCCCTAAGCGCCCACCTACATCCCTCAGCGCCCACCTACAGCCCTACGTGCCCACCTACAGCCCTAAGTGCCCACCTACAGCACTCAGCGTCCACCTACAGCCCTGAGCGCCCACCTACATCCCTAAGCGCCCACCTAAAGCGCTAATCGCCCACCTAAAGCGCTAAGCGACCAACTACAGCACTGAGCGCCCTCCTACAGCCCTAATCGATCACCTACAGCCATACGCGCCCACCTACGGTTCTGAGCGTCCACCTACACCGCTGATAGCCCAACCACAGCACTAAGAGCTCACCTACTGCCCGAACCAACCACCTAAAGCACTGAGCGACAACCTACTGCCCTAAGCGCCCTCCTACAGCCCTAATCGCCCACCTGCATCCCACAGCGCCTCCTAGAGCACTGAGCGCCTACCTACAGCCCTAATCGCCCACCTGCAGCCCTAAGCGCCCATCTACAGCCCTAAGCACCTACCTATAGCACTTAGCGCTCACCTACAGCCCTAAGCGCCCACCTACAGCCCTAAGCGGCCACCTACAGCCCTAAGCGCCCGCCGACAGCCCTGAGCGCCCACCTACAGCACTAAACGCCCACCTAAAGCCCTAAGCGCCCACCTACAGCCCTGAGAGCCCACCAACAGCCCTAGGAGCCCACCTACAGCCCTGAGCGCCCTTCTAAAGCACTGAGCGACCACCTAAAGCCCTAAGCGCCACCTACAGCGCTACGTGCCCACCTACAGCCCTGAGAGCCCAACCACAGCCCTAAGCGCCCACCTACAGCCCTGAGTGCCCACCTACAGCCCTCAGCGCCCACCTACTGCCCTAAGCGCACACCTACAGCCCTGAGCGCACACCTACAGCCCGTAGCGCCCACCTACAGCCCGAAGCGCCCGTCTACAGCCCTAATCGCCCAACAACAGCCCCGAGCGCTCACCTACATCCATAAGTGACCACCGAAAGCCCTAAGCGCCCACCTACAGTCCTAATCGCCGAACTAAAGACCTAAGCGCCCGCCGACAGCCCTAAGCGCCCACCTACAGCCCCAATCGCCCACCAACAGCCCTGAGCGCCCACCTACAGCCATAATCGCCCACCTCAAGCCTTACGCGCCCACCTACAGTCGTGAGAGCCCAACCACAGCCCTCAGCGCCCACCTACAGCACTCAGCGCCCACCTAAAGCCCGAAGCGCCCACCTACATCCCTCAGCGCCCAACTAAAGCCCTAAGCGCCCACCTACATCCCTCAGCGCCCACCTACAGTCCTAAGTGTCCACCTACAGCCCTCAGCGCCCACCTACAGCCCTAAGCGCCCACCTAAAGCCCTAAGATCCCGCCTACATCCCTCAGCGCCCACCTACAGCCCTAAGTACCCACCTACAGCCCTAAGTGCCCACCTACAGCACTCAGCGCCCACCTACAGCCCTGAGCGCCCACCTACAGCTCTAAGCGCCCACATAAAGCGCTAATCGCCCACCTAAAGCGCTAAGCGCCCACCTACAGCACTGAGCGCCCTCCTACAGCCCTAATCGATCACCTACAGCCATACGCGCCCACCTACGGTACTGAGCGTACACCTACAGCGCTGATAGCCCATCCACAGCACTAAGATCTCACCTACTGCCCTAACCACCCACCTAAAGCACTGAGAGACAACCTACAGCCCTAAGCGCCCTCCTACAGCCCTAATCGCCCCCCTGCAGCCCACAGCGCCTCCTAGAGCACTGAGCGCCTACCTACAGCCCTAATCGCCCACCTACAGACCTAAGCGCCCATCTACAGCCCTAAGCGCCCGCCGACAGTCCTGAGCGCCCACCTACAGACCTAAACGCCCAACTAAAGCCCTAAGCGCCCACCTACAGCCCTGAGAGCCCTCCCACAGCCCTAGGAGACCACCCACAGCCCTGAGCGTCCTTCTAAAGCACTGAGCGACCACCTACATCCCTAAGCGACCACCTAAGGCCCTAAGCGCCCACTTACATCCCAAAGCGCACGCCGACAGCCCTGAGCGCCCACCTACAGCCCTAAACGCCCACATAAAGCCCTAAGCGCCCATCTACAGCCCTGAGAGCCTACCCACAGCCCTAAGAGCCTACCTACAGCCCTGAGCGCCCTTCTAAAGCACTGAGCGACCACCTACAGCCCTAAGCGCCACCTACAGCGCTAAGTGCCCACCTACAGCCCTGAGAGCCCAACCAACTCCCTAAGCGCCCACCTACAGCCCTGAGTGCCCACCTACAGCCCTCAGCGCCCAACTACTGCCCTAAGCGCACACCTACAGCCCTGAGCGCACACCTACAGCCCTGAGCGCCCAACTACAGGCCGAAGCGCCCGTCTACAGCCCTAATCGCCCAACAACAGCCCCGAGCGCCCACCTACATCCCTAAGTGACCACCGAAAGCCCTAAGCGCCCACCTACAGCCCTAAGCGCCCACCTACAGACCTAAGCGCCCGCCGACAGCCCTAAGCGCCCACCTACAGCCCCAATCGCCCACCAAAAGCCCTGAGCGCCCACCTACAGCCATAATCGCCCACCTCAAGCCCTACGCGCCCACTTACAGTCGTGAGAGCCCAACCACAGCCCTCAGCGCCCACCTACAGCCCTCAGCGCCCACCTAAAGCCCTAAGCGCCCACCTACATCCCTCAGCGCCCACCTACAGTCCTAAGTGCCCACCTACAGCCCTCAGCGCCTACCTACAGCCCTAAGCGCCCACCTAAATCCCTAAGCGCCCACCTACATCCCTCAGCGCCCACCTACAGCCCTAAGTGCCCACCTACAGCCCTAAGTGCCCACCTACAGCACTCAGCGACCACCTACAGCCCTGAGCGCCCACCTACAGTCCTAAGCGCCCATCTACAGCCCTAAGCACCTACCTATAGCACTTAGCGCTCACCTACAGCCCTAAGCGCCCACCTACAGCCCTAAGCGGCCACCTACAGCCCTAAGCGCCCGCCGACAGCCCTGAGCGCCCACCTACAGCCCTAAACGCCCACCTAAAGCCCTAAGCGCCCACCTACAGCCCTGAGAGCCCACCCACAGCCCTAGGAGCCCACCTACAGCCCTGAGCGCCCTTCTAAAGCACTGAGCGACCACCTACAGCCCTAAGCGCCACCTACAGCGCTACGTGCCCACCTACAGCCCTGAGAGCCCAACCACAGCCCTATGCGCCCACCTACAGCCCTGAGTGCCCACCTATAGCCCTCAGCGCCCACCTACTGCCCTAAGCGCACACCTACAGCCCTGAGCGCACACCTACAGCCCTGAGCGCCCACCTACAGCCCGAAGCGCCCGTCTGCAGCCCTAATCGCCCAACAACAGCCCCGAGCGCTCACCTACATCCCTAAGTGACCACCTACAGCCCTAAGCGCCCACCTACAGCCCTAAGCGCCGAACTAAAGACCTAAGCGCCCGCCGACAGCCCTAAGCGCCCACCTACAGCCCCAATCGCCCACCAACAGCCCTGAGCGCCCACCTACAGCCATAATCGCCCGCCTCAAGCCTTACGCGCCCACCTACAGTCGTGAGAGCCCAACCACAGCCCTCAGCGCCCACCTACAGCACTCAGCGCCCACCTAAAGCCCTAAGCGCCCACCTACATCCCTCAGCGCCCACCTACAGTCCTAAGTGCCAACCTACAGCCATCAGCGCCCACCTACAGCCCTAAGCGCCCACCTAAAGCACTAAGAGCCCGCCTACATCCCTCAGCGCCCACCTACAGCCCTAAGTGCCCACCTACAGCCCTATGTGCCCACCTACAGCACTCAGCGCCCACCTACAGCCCTGAGCGCCCACCTACAGCCCTAAGCGCCCACCTAAAGCGCTAATCGCCCACCTAAAGCGCTAAGCGCCCACCGACAGCACTGAGCGCCCTCCTACAGCCCTAATCGATCACCTACAGCCATACGCGCCCACCCACGGTTCTGAGCGTCCACCTACAGCGCTGATAGCCCAACCACAGCACTAAGAGCTCACCTACTGCCCTAACCAACCACCTAAAGCACTGAGCGACAACCTACAGCCCTAAGCGCCCTCATACAGCCCTAATCGCCCACCTGCAGCCCACAGCGCCTCCTAGAGCACTGAGCGCCTACCTACAGCCCTAATCGCCCACCTACAGCCCTAAGCGCCCATCTACAGTCCTAAGCACCTACCTATAGCACTTAGCGCTCACCTACAGCCCTAAGCGCCCACCTACAGCCGTAAGCGGCCACCTACATCCCTAAGCGCCCGCCGACAGCCCTGAGCGCCCACCTACAGCCCTAAACGCCCACCTAAAGCCCTAAGCGCCCACCTACAGCCCTGAGAGCCCACCCACAGCCCTAGGAGCCCAACTACAGCCCTGAGCGCCCTTCTAAAGCACTGAGCGACCACCTTCAGCCCTAAGCGCCACCTACAGCGCTAAGTGCCCACCTACATCCCTGAGAGCCCAACCACAGCCCTAAGCGCCCACCTACAGCCCTGAGTGCCTACCTACAGCCCTCAGCGCCCACCTACTGCCCTAAGCGCACACCTACAGCCCTGAGCGCACACCTACAGCCCTGAGCGCCCACCTACAACCCGAAGCGCCCGTCTACAGCCCTAATCGCCCAACAACAGCCCCGAGCGCTCACCTAAATCCCTAAGTGACCACCGAAAGCCCTAAGCGCCCACCTACAGCCCTAAGCGCCGAACTAAAGACCTAAGCGCCCGCCGACAGCACTCAGCGCCCACCTACAGCCCTGAGCGCCCACCTACAGCCCTAAGCGCCCACCTAAAGCGCTAATCGCCCACCTAAAGCGCTAAGCGCCCACCTACAGCAGTGAGCGCCCTCCTACAGCCCTAATCGATCACCTACAGCCATATGCGCCCACCTACGGTTCTGAGCGTCCACCTACAGCGCTGATAGCCCATCCACAGCACTAAGAGCTCACCTACTGCCCTAACCACCCACCTAAAGCACTGAGAGACAAACTACAGCCCTAAGCGCCCCCCTACAGCCCTAATCGCCCCCCTGCAGCCCACAGCGCCTCCTAGAGCACTGAGCGCCTACCTACAGGCCTAATCGCCCACCTACAGCCCTAAGCGCCCATCTACAGCCCTAAGCGCCCGCCGACAGACCTGAGCGCCCACCTACAGACCTAAACGCCCACCTAAAGCCCTAAGCGCCCACCTACAGCCCTGAGAGCCCACACACAGCCCTAGGAGCCCACCCACAGCCCTGAGCGCCCTTCTAAAGCACTGAGCGACCACCTACATCCCTAAGCGACCACCTAAAGCCCTAAGCACCCACCTACATCCCAAAGCGCCCACCGACAGCACTGAGCGCCCACCTACTGCCCTAAACGCCCACCTAAAGCCCTAAGCGCCCATCTACAGCCCTGAGAGCCTACCCACAGCCCTAAGAGCTCACCTACAGCCCTGAGCGCCCTTCTAAAGCACTGAGCGACCACCTACAGCCCTAAGCGCCACCTACAGCGCTACGTGCCCACCTACAGCCCTGAGAGCCCAACCACAGCCCTAAGCGCCCACGTACAGCCCTGAGTGCCCACCTACAGCCCTCAGCGCCCACCTACTGCCCTAAGCGCACACCTACAGCCCTGAGTGCACACCTACAGCCCTGAGCGCCCACCTACAGCCCGAAGCGCCCGTCTACAGCCCTAATCGCCCAACAACAGCCCCGATCGCCCACCTACATCCCTAAGTGACCACCGAAAGCCCTAAGCGCCCACCTACAGCCCTAAGCGCCCACCTACAGACCTAAACGCCCGCCGACAGCCCTAAGCGCCCACCTACAGCCCCAATCGCCCACCAACAGCCCTGAGCGCCAAACTACAGCCATAATCGCCCACCTCAAGCCCTAAGCGCCCACCTACAGTCGTGAGAGACCAACCACAGCCCTCAGCGCCCACCTACAGCCCTCAGCGCCCACCTAAAGCCCTAAGCGCCCACCTACATCCCTCAGCGCCCACCTACAGTCCTAAGTGCCCACCTACAGCCCTCAGCGCCTACCTACAGCACTAAGCGCCCACCTAAATCCCTAAGCGCCCACCTACATCCCTCAGCGCCCACCTACAGCCCTCGGTGCCCACCTACAGCCCTAAGTGCCCACCTACAGCACTCAGCGCCCACCTACAGCCCTGAGCGCCCACCTACCTCCCTAAGCGCCCACCTAAAGCGCTAATCGCGCACCTAAACCGCTAAGCGACCACCTACAGCACTGAGCGCACTCCTACAGCCCTAATCGAGCACTTACAGCCATACACGCCCACCTACGGTTCTGAGCGTCCACCTACAGCGCTGATAGCCCAACCACAGCACTAAGAGATCACCTACTGCCCTAACCAACCACCTAAAGCACTGAGCTACAACCTACAGCCCTAAGCGCCCTCCTACAGCCCTAATCGCCCACCTACATCCCTAAGCGGCCACCTACAGCCCTAAGCGCCCGCCGACAGCCCTGAGCGCCCACCTACAGCCCTAAACGCCCACCTAAAGCCCAAAGCGCCCACCTACAGCCCTGAGAGCCCACCCACAGCCCTAGGAGCCCACCTACAGCCCTGAGCGCCCTTCTAAAGCACTGAGCGACCACCTACAGCCCTAAGCGCCACCTACAGAGCTACGTGCCCACCTGCAGCCCTGAGAGCCCAACCACAGCCCTAAGCGCCGACCTACACCCCTGAGTGCCCACCTACAGCCCTCAGCGCCCACCTACTGCCCTAAGCGCACACCTACAGCGCTTAGCGCACACCTACAGCCCTGAGCGCCCACCTACAGCCCGAAGCGCCCGTCTACAGCCCTAATCGCCCAACAACAGCCCCGAGCGCTCACCTACATCCCTAAGTGACCACCGAAAGCCCTAAGCGCCCACCTACAGCCCTAAGCGCCGAACTAAAGACCTAAGCGCCCGCCGACAGCCCTAAGCGCCCACCTACAGCCCCAATCGCCCAACAACAGCCCTGTGCGCCCACCTACAGCCATAATCGCCCACCTCAAGCCTTACGCGCCCAACTACAGTCGTGAGAGCCCAACCACAGCCCTCAGCGCTCACCTACAGCACTCAGCGCCCACCTACAGTCCTAAGTGCCCACCTACAGCCATCAGCGCCCACCTACAGCCCTAAGTGCCCACCTACAGCCCTACGTGCCCACCTACAGCACTCAGCGCCCACCTGCAGCCCTGAGCGCCCACCTACAGCCCTAAGCGCCCACCTAAAGCGCTAATCGTCCACCTAAAGCGCTAAGCGCCCACCTACAGCACTGAGCGCCCTCCTACAGCCCTAATCGATCACCTACAGCCATACGCGCCAACCTACGGTTCTGAGCGTCCACCTACAGCGCTGATTGCCCATCCGCAGCACTAAGAGCTCACCTACTGCCCTAACCACCCACCTAAAGCACTGAGAGACATACTACAGCCCTAAGCGCCCTCCTACAGCCCTAATCGCCTCCCTGCAGCCCACAGCGCCTCCTAGAGCACTGAGCGCCTACCTACAGCCCTAATCGCCCACCTACAGCCCTAAGCGCCCATCTACAGCCCTAAGCGCCCGCCGACAGCGCTGAGCGCCCACCTACAACCCTAAACGCCCACCTAAAGCCCTAAGCGCCCATCTACAGCCCTGAGAGCCTACCCACAGCCCTAAGAGCTCACCTACAGCCCTGAGCGCCCTTCTAAAGCACTGAGCGACCACCTACATCCCTAAGCGACCACCTAAAGCCCTAAGCGCCCACCTACATCCCAAAGCGCCCGCCGACAGCCCTAAGAGCTCACCTACAGCCCTGAGCGCCCTTCTAAAGCACTGAGCGACCACCTACAACCCAAAGCGCCACCTACAGCGCTAAGTGCCCACCTACAGCCCTGAGAGCCCAACCACAGCCCTAAGCGCCCACCTACAGCCCTGAGTGCCCACCTACAGCCCTCAGCGCCCACCTACTGCCCTAAGCGCACACCTACAGCCCTGAGTGCACACCTACAGCCCTGAGCGCCCACCTACAGCCCGAAGCGCCCGTCTACAACCCTAATCGCGCAACAACAGCCCCGATCGCCCACCTACATCCCTAATTGACCACCGAAAGCCCTAAACGCCCACCTACAGCCCTAAGCGCCCACCTACAGACCTAAGCGCCCGCCGACAGCCCTAAGCGCCCACTTACAGCCCCAATCGCCCACCAACAGCCCTGAGCGCCCACCTACAGCCATAATCGCCAACCTCAAGCCCTACGCGCCCACCTACAGTCGTGAGAGCCCAACCACAGCCCTCAGCGCCCACCTACAGCCCTCAGCGCCCACCTAAAGCGCTAAGCGCCCACCTACATCCCTCAGCGCCCACCTACAGTCCTAAATGCCCACCTACAGCCCTCAGCGCCTACCTACAGCCCTAAGCGCCCACCTAAATCCCTAAGCGCCCACCTACATCCCTCAGCGCCCACCTACAGCCCTACGTGCCCACCTACAGCCCTAAGTGCCCACCTACAGCACTCAGCGTCCACCTACAGCCCTGAGCGCCCACCTACATCCCTAAGCGCCCACCTAAAGCGCTAATCGCCCACCTAAAGCGCTAAGCGACCACCTACAGCACTGAGCGCCCTCCTACAGCCCTAATCGATCACCTACAGCCATACGCGCCCACCTACGGTTCTGAGCGTCCACCTACACCGCTGATAGCCCAACCACAGCACTAAGAGCTCACCTACTGCCCGAACCAACCACCTAAAGCACTGAGCGACAACCTACTGCCCTAAGCGCCCTCCTACAGCCCTAATCGCCCACCTGCATCCCACAGCGCCTCCTAGAGCACTGAGCGCCTACCTACAGCCCTAATCGCCCACCTGCAGCCCTAAGCGCCCATCTACAGCCCTAAGCACCTACCTATAGCACATAGCGCTCACCTACAGCCCTAAGCGCCCACCTACAGCCCTAAGCGGCCACCTACAGCCCTAAGCGCCCGCCGACAGCCCTGAGCGCCCACCTACAGCACTAAACGCCCACCTAAAGCCCTAAGCGCCCACCTACAGCCCTGAGAGCCCACCAACAGCCCCTGGAGCCCACCTACAGCCCTGAGCGCCCTTCTAAAGCACTGAGCGACCACCTACAGCCCTAAGCGCCACCTACAGCGCTACGTGCCCACCTACAGCCCTGAGAGCCCAACCACAGCCCTAAGCGCCCACCTACAGCCCTGAGTGCCCACCTACAGCCCTCAGCGCCCACCTACTGCCCTAAGCGCACACCTACAGCCCTGAGCGCACACCTACAGCCCGTAGCGCCCACCTACAGCCCGAAGCGCCCGTCTACAGCCCTAATCGCCCAACAACAGCCCCGAGCGCTCACCTACATCCATAAGTGACCACCGAAAGCCCTAAGCGCCCACCTACAGTCCTAAGCGCCGAACTAAAGACCTAAGCGCCCGCCGACAGCCCTAAGCGCCCACCTACAGCCCCAATCGCCCACCAACAGCCCTGAGCGCCCACCTACAGCCATAATCGCCCACCTCAAGCCTTACGCGCCCACCTACAGTCGTGAGAGCCCAACCACAGCCCTCAGCGCCCACCTACAGCACTCAGCGCCCACCTAAAGCCCGAAGCGCCCACCTACATCCCTCAGCGCCCAACTAAAGCCCTAAGCGCCCACCTACATCCCTCAGCGCCCACCTACAGTCCTAAGTGTCCACCTACAGCCCTCAGCGCCCACCTACAGCCCTAAGCGCCCACCTAAAGCCCTAAGATCCCGCCTACATCCCTCAGCGCCCACCTACAGCCCTAAGTACCCACCTACAGCCCTAAGTGCCCACCTACAGCACTCAGCGCCCACCTACAGCCCTGAGCGCCCCACCTACAGCTCTAAGCGCCCACATAAAGCGCTAATCGCCCACCTAAAGCGCTAAGCGCCCACCTACAGCACTGAGCGCCCTCCTACAGCCCTAATCGATCACCTACAGCCATACGCGCCCACCTACGGTACTGAGCGTACACCTACAGCGCTGATAGCCCATCCACAGCACTAAGATCTCACCTACTGCCCTAACCACCCACCTAAAGCACTGAGAGACAACCTACAGCCCTTAAGCGCCCTCCTACAGCCTAATCGCCCCCCTGCAGCCCACAGCGCCTCCTAGAGCACTGAGCGCCTACCTACAGCCCTAATCGCCCACCTACAGCCCTAAGCGCCCATCTACAGCCCTAAGCGCCCGCCGACAGTCCTGAGCGCCCACCTACAGACCTAAACGCCCAACTAAAGCCCTAAGCGCCCACCTACAGCCCTGAGAGCCCTCCCACAGCCCTAGGAGACCACCCACAGCCCTGAGCGCCCTTCTAAAGCACTGAGCGACCACCTACATCCCTAAGCGACCACCTAAGGCCCTAAGCGCCCACTTACATCCCAAAGCGCACGCCGACAGCCCTGAGCGCCCACCTACAGCCCTAAACGCCCACATAAAGCCCTAAGCGCCCATCTACAGCCCTGAGAGCCTACCCACAGCCCTAAGAGCCTACCTACAGCCCTGAGCGCCCTTCTAAAGCACTGAGCGACCACCTACAGCCCTAAGCGCCACCTACAGCGCTAAGTGCCCACCTACAGCCCTGAGAGCCCAACCAACTCCCTAAGCGCCCACCTACAGCCCTGAGTGCCCACCTACAGGCCTCAGCGCCCAACTACTGCCCTAAGCGCACACCTACAGCCCTGAGCGCACACCTACAGCCCTGAGCGCCCAACTACAGGCCGAAGCGCCCGTCTACAGCCCTAATCGCCCAACAACAGCCCCGAGCGCCCACCTACATCCCTAAGTGACCACCGAAAGCCCTAAGCGCCCACCTACAGCCCTAAGCGCCCACCTACAGACCTAAGCGCCCGCCGACAGCCCTAAGCGCCCACCTACAGCCCCAATCGCCCACCAAAAGCCCTGAGCGCCCACCTACAGCCATAATCGCCCACCTCAAGCCCTACGCGCCCACCTACAGTCGTGAGAGCCCAACCACAGCCCTCAGCGCCCACCTACAGCCCTCAGCGCCCACCTAAAGCCCTAAGCGCCCACCTACATCCCTCAGCGCCCACCTACAGTCCTAAGTGCCCACCTACAGCCCTCAGCGCCTACCTACAGCCCTAAGCGCCCACCTAAATCCCTAAGCGCCCACCTACATCCCTCAGCGCCCACCTACAGCCCTAAGTGCCCACCTACAGCCCTAAGTGCCCACCTACAGCACTCAGCGACCACCTACAGCCCTGAGCGCCCACCTACAGTCCTAAGCGCCCATCTACAGCCCTAAGCACCTACCTATAGCACTTAGCGCTCACCTACAGCCCTAAGCGCCCACCTACAGCCCTAAGCGGCAACCTACAGCCCTAAGCGCCCGCCGACAGACCTGAGCGCCCACCTACAGCCCTGAGAGCCCACCCACAGCCCTAGGAGCCCACCTACAGCCCTGAGTGCCCTTCTAAAGCACTGAGCGACCACCTACAGCTATAAGCGCCCACCTACAGCGCTAATTGCCCACCTACAGCCCTCAGCGCCCACCTACAGCCCTAAGCACACACCTACAGCCCTGAGCGTCTACCTGCAGCACTAAGCGCCAGCCGACAGCCCGAAGCGGCCGTCTACAGCCCTAATCGCCCAACAACAGCCCCCAGCGCCCATCTACATCCCTAAGTGACCACCCGAAGCCCTAAGCGCCCAACTACAGCCCTAAGCGCCCACCTACAGCCCTCATCGCCCATCTACCGCCCTAAGCGCCACAATACAGCCGTAAGCGCCCATATACAGCCCTAAGCGCCCACCTACAGCACTAAGCGCCAGCCGACAGCCCGAAGCGCCCGTCTGCAGCCCTAATCGCCCATCAACAGCTCGGATCGCCCACCTACATCCCTAAGCGACCAACTAAAGCCCTAATCGCCCACCTACATCCCAAAGCGCCCACCTACAGCCCTAAGTGCCCACCTGCAGCCCTCAGCGCCCACGTACAGCCCTAAGCGCACACCTAAAGCACTTAGCGCCCACCTACAGCACTGATAGCCCACATACAGCCCTAATCGATCACCTACAGCCATAAGCGCCCACCTACGGTTCTGAGCGTCCACCTACAGCCTTGATAGCCCACCAACAGCACTAACAGCTCACCTACTGCCCTAACCACCCACCTAAAGCACTGAGCGCCCACCTACATCCCTATATGCCCACCTGCAGCCCATAGCGCCTCCAAGAGCACTGAGCGCCTACATACTTCCCTAATCGCCCACCTACAGCCCTAAGCGCCCAGCTATAGCCCTAAGCACCCACCTACAACACTTAGCGCTCACCTACAGCCCTAAGGGCACACCTACAGCCATAAGCGGCAACCTAGAGCCCTGAACGCCCACCTACAACCCTACGCGCCCACCTACAGCCCTCATCGCCCACCGGCAGCCCTCAGCGCCCACCTACAGCCCTGAGCGCACACCTACAGCACTGAGCGCACATCTACAGCCCTGAGGGCGCACATACAGCCGTAAGCGCCCACCTACAGACCTAATCGCCCGCCAACAGCCCTGAGCGCCCACCTGCAGCCCTAAGCGCCCACCTCCAGCCCTAAGCGTCCACCTACAGCCCTTACCGCCCACCTACAGCCCTAAGCGCCCATCTAAAGCACTGAGCGACCAACTGTATCCCTAAGCGCCCTCCTACAGCCCTCATCGCCCACCTACCGCCCTAAACGCCAACCTGCAGCCGTAAGCGCCCAACAACAGCCCTAAGCGCCGAACTACAGCCCTAAGCACCCACCTAGATTCCTAAACGCCCACCTACAGCGCTAAGCGCCCAACTGCTGCCCTGAACGTCCACCTACAACCCTACGCGACCACCTACCGCCCGTAGCGCCAAACAGCAGCCCTAAGCGCCCAACTACAGTCCTAAGCGACCACCTACAGAACTAAGCGCCCGCCGACAGCCCTAAGCGCCCACCTACAGCCCTAATCGCCCACCAACAGCCCTGAGCGCCCACCTACATCCCTAAGCGACCACATAAAGCCCTAAGTCCCCACCTACATCCCTAAGCGCCCACGTACAGCCCTAAGCGCCCACCTGCAGCTCTTAGCGCCCACCTACAGCCCTAAGCGCCCACATACAGCCCTAAGCGCCCACCTACAGCTCTTAGCGCCCACCTACAGCCCTAAGCGCCCAACTACAGCCCTAAGGTCCCACCTACAGCGCTAAGAGCCCAACTGCAGTCCTGAGCGCCCAGCTACCACTTCAAGCGCCAAACTACAGGCGTAAGCCACCACCTACAGCCCTAAGCGCCCAAATACAGCACTAAGCTCCCGCCGGCAGCCCGAAGCGCCCACGTACAGCCGTAATCGCCCACCAACAGACCTGAGAGCCCACCTATATCCCTAAGCGACCGCTTAAAGCCCTAAGCGCCCACCTACAGCCCTATGCGCCCACCTGCAGCCCTACGCGCCCACATACAGCCCTTAGCGCCCACCTACAGCCCTATGCGCCCACCTACAGCTCTAAGCGCCCACCGGCAGCCCTCAGAGCCCACCTACATCCCTGAGCGCACACCTACAGCCCTGAGCGCACACCTACAGCCCTCATCGCCCACCTGCAGCCCTACGCGCCCACCTACAGCCCTAAGCGCCCACCTACAGCGCTGAGCGCCCACCTCCAGCCCTGAGAGCGCACATATAGCCGTAAGCGCCCACCTACAAACCTAATCGCCCACCAACAGCCCTGAGCGCCCACCTGCATCCCTAAGCGTCCACCTCCAGCCCTAAGCGCCCACCTACAGCCCTTACCGCCCACCTACAGCCCTAAGCGCCCATCTAAAGCACTAAGCGCCCTCCTACAGCCCTCATCGCCCACCTACCGCCCTAAGCGCCAACCTACAGCCGTAAGCGCCCACCAACAGCCATAAGCGCCCATCTACAGCCCTAAGCACCCACCTAGATTCCTAAACGCCCACCTACAGCGCTAAGCGCCCACCTGCTGCCCTGAACGCCCACCTACAACCGTACGCGACCAACTACCGCCCTAAGCGCCAAACAGCAGCCCTAAGCGCGCAACTACATTCCTAAGCGACCACCTACAGACCTAAGCGCCCGCCGACATCCCTAAGCGCCCACCTACAGCCCTAATCGCCCACCAACAGCCCTGAGCGCCCACCTACATCCCTAAGCGACCACATAAAGCACGAAGTCCCCACCTACAGCCCTAAGCGCCCACGTACAGCCCTAAGCGCCCACCTGCAGCTCTTAGCGCCCACCTACAGCCCTAAGCGCCCAACTACAGCCCTAGGGTCCCACCTACAGCGCTAATCGCCCAACTGCAGTCCTGAGCGCCCAGCTACCACTCCAAGCGCCAAACTACAGGCGTAAGCGCCCACCTACAGCGCTAAGCGCCCATTTACAGCACTAATCTCCCGCCGGCAGCCCTAAGCACCCACCTACAGCCGTAATCGCCCACCAACAGCCCTGAGCGCCCACCTGCAGCCCTAAGCGCCCACCTCCAGCCCTAAGCGCCCACCTACAGCCCTTACCGCCCACCTACAGCCCTAAGCGCCCATCTAAAGCACTGAGCGACCACCTGTATCCCTAAGCGCCCTCCTACAGCCCTCATCGGCCACCTACCGCCCTAAGCGCCAACCTACAGCCGTAAGCGCCCACCAACAGCCCTAAGCGCCCATCTACAGCCCTAAGCACCCACCTAGATTCCTAAACGCCCACCTACAACCCTACGCGACCACCTACCGCCCTAAGCGCCAAACAGCAGCCCTAAGCGCCCAACTACAGTCCTAAGCGCCCACCTACAGACCTAAGCGCCCGCCGACAGCCCTGAGCGCCCACCTACATCCCTAAGCGACCACATAAAGCCCTATGTCCCCACCTACAGCCCTAAGCGCACACTTACAGCCCTAAGCGCCCACCTACAGCTCTTAGCGCCCACCTACAGCCCTAAGCGCCCACATACAGCCTTAAGCGCCCAACTACAGCTCTCAGCGCGCACCTACAGCCCTAAGCGCCCAACTACTGCCCTAAGGTCCCACCTACAGCGCTAAGCGCCCAACTACAGTCCTGAGCGCCCAGCTACCACTCTAAACGCCAAACTACAGGCGTAAGCGCCCACCTACATCCCTAAGCGCCCATTTACAGCACTAAGCTCCCGCCGGCAGCCCAAAGCGCCCACCTACAGCCGTAATCGCCCACCAACAGACCTGAGCGCCCACCTATATCCCTAAGCGACCGCTTAAATCCCTAAGCGCCCACCTACAGCCCTATGCGCCCACCTGCAGCCCTACGCGCCCACATACAGCCCTTAGAGCCCACCTGCAGCCCTATGCGCCCACCTACAGCCATAAGCGCCCACCGGCAGCCCTCAGCGCCCACCTACAGCCCTGAGCGCACACCTACAGCCCTGAGCGCACACCTACAGCCCTCATCGCCCACCTGCAGCCCTACGCGCCCACCTACAGCCCTAAGCGCCCAACTACAGCCCTGAGCGCCCACCTCCAGCCCTGAGGGCGCACATACAGCCGTAAGCGCCCACCTACAGACCTAATCGCCCACCAACAGCCCTGAGCGCCCACCTGCAGCCCTAAGCGCCCACCTCCAGCCCTAAGCGCCCACCTACAGCACTTTCCGCCCACCTACAGCCCTAAGCGCCCATCTAAAGCACTGATCGACCATCTGTATCCCTAAGCGCCCTCCTACAGCCCTCATCGCCCACCTACCGCCCTAAGCGCCACCCTACAGCCGTAAGCGCCCACCAACAGCCCTAAGCGCCCATCTACAGCCCTAAGCACCCACCTAGATTCCTAAACGCCCACCTACAGCGCTAAGCGCCCACCTTCTGCCCTGAACGCCCACCTACAACCCTACGCGACCACCTACCCCCTAAGCGCCCATCTACAGCCCTAAGCGCCCAACTAAAGTCCTAAGCGACCACCTACAGACCTAAGCGCCCGCCGACAGCCCTAAGCGCCCACCGACAGCCCTAATCGCCCACCAACAGCCCTGAGCGCCCACCTACATCCCTAAGCGACCACATAAAGCCCTAAGTCCCCACCTACAGCCCTAAGCGCCCACGTACAGCCCTAAGCGCCCACCTGCAGCTCTTAGCGCCCACCTACAGCCCTAAGCGCCCACATACAGCCCTAAGCGCCCACCTACAGCTCTTAGCGCCCACCTACCGCCCTAAGCGCCAATCAGCAGCCCTAAGCGCCCAAATACAGTACTAAGCGCCCACCTACAGACCTAAGCGCCCGCCGACAGCCCTGATCGCCCACATACATCCCTAAGCGACAACATAAAGCCCTATGTGCCCACCTACAGCCCTAAGCGCCCACTTACAGCCCTAAGCGCCCACCTACAGCTCTCAGCGCCCACCTACAGCCCTAAGCGCCCACATACAGCCCTAAGCGCCCACCTAAAGCTCTTAGCGCCCACCTACAGCCCTAAGCGCCCAACTACTGCCCTAAGGTCCCACCTACAGCGCTAAGCGCCCAACTACAGTCCTGAGCGCCCAGCTACCACTCTAAGCGCCAAACTACAGGCGTAAGCGCCCACCTACAGCCCTAAGCGCCCATTTACAGCACTAAGCTCTCGCCGGCAGGCCTAAGCGCCCACCTACAGCCGTAATCGCCCACCAACAGACCTGAGCGCCCAACTATATCCCTAAGCGACCGCTTAAAGCCCTAAGCGCCCACCTACAGCCCTATGCGCCCACCTGCAGCCCTACGCGCCCACATACAGCCCTTAGCGCCCACCTACAGCCCTATGCGCCCACCTACAGCCATAAGCGCCCACCGGCAGCCCTCAGCGCCCACCTACAGCCCTGAGCGCACACCTACAGCCCTGAGCGCACACCTACAGCCCTCATCGCCCACCTACAGCCCTGAGAGCCCAACGGCAGCCCTAAGAGCCCAACTGCAGCCCAGAGCGCCCATCTCCAGCACTGAGCGCCCACCTACAGCCCTAAGCGCCCACCGACAGCCCTCATCGCACACCTACCGCCCTAAGCGCCACAATACAGCCGTAAGCGCCCACATACAGCCCTAAGCGCCCACCTACAGCACTAAGCGCCAGCCGACAGCCCGAAGCGCCCGTCTACAGCCCTAATCGCCCATCAACAGCACTGAGCGCCCACCTACATCCCTAAGCGACCACCTAAAGCCCTAAGCGCCCAACTACATCCCAAAGCGCCCGCCGACAGCCCTGAGCGCACACCTACAGCCCTAAACGCCCAGCTAAAGCCCTAAGCGCCCACCTACAGCCCTGAGAGCCCATCCACAGCCCTAAGAGCCCAACTATAGCCCTGAGCGCCATTCTAAAGCACTGAGCGACCACCTACAGCCCTAAGCGCCACCTACAGCGCTAAGTGCCCACCTACAGCCCTGAGAGCCCAACCACAGCCCTAAGCGCCCACCTACAGCCCTGAGTGCCCACCTACAGCCCTAAGCGCCCACCTACTGCCCAAAGCGCCCACCTACAACCCTGAGCGCACACCTACAGCCCTGAGCGCCCACCTACAGCCCGAAGCGCCCGTCTACAGCCCTAATCGCCCAACAACAGCCCCGAGCGCCCAACTACATCCCTAAGTGACCACCGAAAGCCCTAAGCGCCCACCTACAGCCCCAATCGCCCACCAACAGCCCTGAGTGCCCACCTACAGCCATAATCGCCCACCTCAAGCGTTACGCGCCACCTACAGTCGTGAGAGCCCAACCACAGCCCTCAGCGCCCACCTACAGCCCTCAGCGCCCACCTAAAGCCTTTAAGCGCCCACCTACATCCATCAGCGCCCACCTACAGTCCTAAGTGCCCACCTACAGCCCTCAGCGCCCACCTGCAGCCCTTAGCGCCCACCTACAGCACTGAGCGCCCACCTACAGCCCTAAGCGCCCAACTAAAGCGCTAATCGCCCACCTAAAGCACTAAGCGGCCACCTACAGCACTGAGCGCCCTCCTACAGCCCTAATCGATCACCTACAGCCATACGCGCCCACCTACGGTTCTGAGCGTCCACCTACAGCGCTGATAGCCCAACCACAGCACTAAGAGCTCACCTACTGCCCTAACCACGCACCTAAAGCACTGAGAGACAACCTACAGCACTAAGCGCCCTCCTACAGCCCTAATCGCCCACCTGCAGCCCACAGCGCCTCCTAGAGCACTGAGCGCCTACCTACAGCCCTAATCGCCCACCTACAGCCCTAGGCGCCCATCTACAGCCCTAAGCACCTACCTATAGCACTTAGCGCTCACCTACAGCCCTAAGCGCCCGCCGACAGCCCTGAGCGCCCACCTACAGCCCTAAACGCCCACCTAAAGGCCTAAGCGCCCACCTACAGCCCTGAGAGCCCACCCACAGCCCTAGGAGCCCAACTACAGCCCTGAGCGCCCTTCCAAAGCACTGAGCGACCACCTACAGCGCTAAGTGCCCACCTACAGCCCTCAGCGCCCACCTACAGCCCTAAGCGCACACCTACAGCCTGAGCGTCCACCTGCAGCACTAAGCGCCAGCCGACAGCCCGAAGCGGCCGTCTACAGCCATAATCGCCCAACAACAGCCCCCAGCGTCCAATCTACATCCCTAAGTGACCACCCGAAGCCCTAAGCGCCCACCTACATCCCTGAGCGCCCACCTACAGCCCTAAGCGCCCGCCGACAGCCTTAGGCGCCCCACCTACAGCCGTAATCGCCCACCAACAGCACTGACCGCCCACCCAAAGCCCTAAGCGCCCAACTACAGACCTGACAGCCCAACGACAGCCCTAAGAGCCCACCTACAGCCCAGAGCGCCCATCTAAAGCACTGAGCAACCACCTACAGCCCTAAGCGCCCATCTAAAGCCCTCATCGCCCACCTACCGCCCTAAGCGCCACAATACAGCCGTAAGCGCCCACATACAGCCCTAAGCGCCCACCTACAGGACTAAGCGCCAGCCGACAGCCCGAAGCGCCCGTCTACAGCCCTAATCGCCCATCAACAGCCCTGAGCGCCCACCTACATCCCTAAGCGACCACCTAAAGCCTTAAGCGTCACCTACATCCCAAAGCGCCCACCGACAGCCCCTGAGCGCCCACCTACAGCCCTAAACGCCCACGTAAAGCCCTAAGCGCCCACCTACAGCCCTGAGAGCCCACCCACAGCCCTAAGAGCCCACCTACAGCCCTGAGCGCCCACCTACAGACCTACGCGCCCACCTACAGCCAACGCGCCCATCTACAGCTCTAATCGCCCGCCAACAGCCCTGAGTGCCCAACTACAGCCCTAAGCGCCCACCTACAGCGCTGAGCGCACACCTACTGTTCTCAGCGCCCACCTACAGCCCTGAGAGCCCAACCACAGCACTAAGATCTCACCTACTGCCCTCAACACCCACCTAAAGCACTGAGCGACAACCTACAGCCCCAAGACGCCACCTGCACCCTAAGCGCACACCTGCAGCCCACAGCGCACATCTGCAGCCCACAGCGCCAACTAGAGCACTGAGCGCCTACCTACAGCCCTATTCGCCCACCTACAGCCCTAAGCGCCCATCTACAGCCCTAAGCACCCACCTAGATTCCTAAACGCCCACCTACAGCGCTAAGCGCCCACCTGCTGCTCTGAACGCCCACCTACAACCCTACGCGACCAACTACCGCCCTAAGCGCCAAACAGCAGCCCAAAGCGCCCAACTACAATCCTAAGCGCCCACCTACAGCCCTAAGCACCTACCTATAGCACTTAGCGCTCACCTACAGCCCTAAGCGCCCGCCGACAGCCCTGAGCGCCCACCTACAGCCCTAAACGCCCACCTAAAGGCCTAAGCGCCCACCTACAACCCTGAGAGCCCACCCACAGCCCTAGGAGCCCACCTACAGCCCTGAGCGCCATTCTAAAGCACTGAGCGACCACCTACAGCCCTAAGCGCCCACCTACAGCGCTAAGTGCCCACATACAGCCCTCAGCGCCCACCTACAGCCCTAAGCGCACACCTACAGCCCTGAGCGTCCACCTGCAGCACTAAGCGCCAGCCGACAGCCCGAAGCGGCCGTCTACAGCCCTAATCGCCCAACAACAGCCCCCAGCGCCCATCTACATCCCTAAGTGACCACCCGAAGCCTAAGCGCCCACCTACAGCCCTAAGCGTCCACCTACAGCCCTAAGCGCCCGCCGACAGCCTTAGGCGCCCACCTACAGCCGTAATCGCCCACCAACAGCACTGACCGCCCACCCAAAGCCCTAAGCGCCCACCTACAGACCTGACAGCCCAACGACAGCCCTAAGAGCCATCTACAGCCCAGAGCGCCCATCTAAAGCACTGAGAAACCAGCTACAGCCCTAAGCGCCCACCTACAGCCCTCATCGCCCACCTACCGCCCTAAGCGCCACAATACAGCCGTAAGCGCCCACATACAGCCCTAAGCGCCCACCTACAGCACTAAGCGCCAGCCGACAGCCCGAAGCGCCCGTCTACAGCCCTAATCGCCCATCAACAGCCCTGAGCGCCCACCTACATCCCTAAGCGATCACCTAAAGCCTTAAGCGCCCACCTACATCCCAAAGCGCCCACCGACAGACTTGAGCGCCCAACTACAGCCCTAAACGCCCACCTAAATCCCTAAGCGCCCACCTACAGCCCTGAGAGCCCACCCACAGCCCTAAGAGCCCACCTACAGCCCTGAGCGCCCACCTATAGCCCTACGCGCCCACCTACAGCCCAACGCGCCCATCTACACCTCTACTCGCCCACCAACAGCCCTGAGTGCCCAACTACAGCCCTAAGCGCCCACCTACAGCGCTGAGCGCACACCTACTGTTCTCAGCGCCAACCTACAGCCCTGCGAGCCCAACCACAGCACTAAGATCTCACCTACTGCCCTCAACACCCACCTAAAGCACTGAGCGACAACCTACAGCCCCAAGACGCCAGCTGCACCCCTAAGCGCCCACCTGCAGCCCAGAGCGCCCATCTGCAGGCCACAGCGCCAACTAGAGCACTGAGCGCCTACCTACAGCCCTATTCGCCCACCTAAAGCCCTAAGCGCCCATCTACAGCCCTAAGAACCCACCTAGATTCCTAAACGCCCACCTACAGCGCTAAGCGCCCACCTGCTGCCCTGAACGCCCACCTACAACCCTACGCGACCACCTACCGCCCTAAGCGCCAAACAGCAGCCCAAAGCGCCCAACTACAATCCTAAGCGCCCACCTACAGACCTAAGCGCCCGCCGACAGCCCTAAGCGCCCACCTACAGCCCTAATCGCCCACCAACAGCCCTGAGCGCCCACCTACAGCCCTAACCGCCCAACTAAAGCCCTAAGCGCCCACCTACAGAGCTAAGCGCCCGCCGACATCCCTAAGCGCCCACCTACAGCCCTAATCGCCCACCAACAGCCCTGAGCGCCCACCTACAGCCATAAACGCCCAACTAAAGCCCTACGCTCCCACCTACAGTCGTTAGAGCCCAACGACAGCCCTAAGAGCCCACCTATAACCCTGAGCGCTCATCTGAAGCACTGAGCGACCAACTACAGCCCTAAGCGCCCAACTACAGCCCTCATCGCCCACCTACCGCCCTAAGCGCCAAATTACAGCCGTAAGCGCCCACATATAGCCCTAAGCGCCAGCCGACAGCCGAAGCGCCCGTCTACAGCCCTAATCGCCCAACAACAGCCCTGAGCGCCCACCTACAGCCTTAAGAGCCCACCTAAAGCCCTAAGCGCCCACCTACATCCCTCAGCGCCACCTACATCCCTCAGCGCCCACCTACAGCCCTAAGTGCCCACCTACAGCCCTCAGCGCCCACCTGCAGCCCTAAGCGCACACCTACAGCCCTGAGCGCCCAACTACAGCCATAAGCGCACACCTACAGCCCTGAGCGCCCACCTACAGCCCTAAGCGCCCACCTAAAGCGCGAAGCGCCCACCTACAGCGCTAAGAGCCCTCCGAAAGCCCTAATCGCCCACCTGCAGCCCACAGCGCCTCCTAGAGCACTGAGCGCCTACCTATAGCCCTATTCGCCCACCTACAGCCCTAAACGCCCATCTACAGCCCTAAGCACATACCTACAGCAATTAGCGCTCACCTACAGCCCTAAGCGCCCACCTACAGCCCTAAGCGGCCACCTACAGCCCTAAGGGCCCGCCGACAGCCCTGAGCGCCCACCTACAGCCCTAAACGCCCACCTAAAACCATAAGCGCCCACCTACAGCCCTGAGAGCCCACCCACAGCCCAAAGAGCCCACATACAGCCCTGAGCGCCATTCGAAAGCACTGAGCGACCACCTACAGCCCAAAGCTCACAGCTACAGCCCTGACGTCCACCGGCAGCACTAAGCGCCAGCCGACAGCCCGAAGCGGCCGTCTACAGCCCTAATCGCCCAACAACAGCCCCCAGCGCCCATCTACATCCCTAAGTGACCACCCGAAGCCCTAAGCGCCCACCTACAGCCCTAAGCGCCCACCTACAGCCCTAAGCGCCCGCCGACAGCCTTAGGCGCCCACCTACAGCCGTAATCGCCCACCAACAGCACTGACCGCCCACCCAAAGCCCTAAGCGCCCACCTACAGACCTGACAGCCCAACGACAGCCCTAAGAGCCCACCTACAGCCCAGAGCGCCCATCTAAAGCACTGAGCAACCAGCTACAGCCCTAAGCGCCCACCTACAGCCCTCATCGCCCACCTACCGCCCTAAGCGCCACAATACAGCCGTAAGCGCCCACATACAGCCCTAAGCGCCCACCTACAGCACTAAGCGCCAGCCGACAGCCCGAAGCGCCCGTCTACAGCCCTAATCGCCCATCAACAGCCCTGAGCGCCCACCTACATCCCTAAGCGACCACCTAAAGCCTTAAGCGCCCACCTACATCCCAAAGCGCCCACCGACAGCCGTGAGCGCCCAACTACAACCCCAAACGCCCACCTAAAGCCCTAAGCGCCCACCTACAGCTCTGAGAGCCCACCCACAGCCCGAAGAGCCCACCTAAAGCCCTGAGCGCCCACCTATAGCCCTACGCGCCCACCTACAGCCCAACGCGCCCATCTACAGCTCTAATCGCCCACCAACAGCCCTGAGTGCCCACCTACAGCCCTAAGAGCCCACCTACAGCCCCACGCGCCCTCCGACAGACCTAAGCGCACATCTACAGCCATGATCGCCCACATACAGCTCTGAGCGCCCAACTACAGGCGAAGGCGACCACCTACAGCCCTGAGTGCCCAACTACAGATCTAAGAGCCCACCTACAGCCCTACGCGCCCTCCGACAGACATAAGCGTACATCTACAGACATGATCGCCCACATACAGCCCTAAGCGCCCACCTACAGCCCTAAGCGGCCACCTTCAGCCCTAAGCGGCCACCTAGAGCGCTAAGCGCCAGCCGACAGCCCTGAGCGCCCACCTACTGCCCTAAACGCCCACCTAAAGCCCTAAGCGCCAACCTGCAGGCCTGAGAGCCCAAACACAGCCCTAAGAGCCCAACTACAGCCCTGAGCGCACTTCTAAAGCACTGAGCGTCCACCTACAGCCCTAAGCGCCCACCTACAGCCCTGATTGCCCACCTACTGCCCTGAGCGCCCACCTACAGCACTAAGCGCCAGCCGACAGCCCGAAGCGCCCGTCTGCAGCCCTAATAGCCCAACAACAGCCCCCAGCGCCCAACTACATCCCTAAGTGACCATCTAAAGCCCTACGCTCCCACCTACAGCCCTAAGCGCCCACCTACAGAGCTAAGCGCCCGCCGACATCCCTAAGCGCCCACCTACAGCCCTAATCGCCCACCAACAGCCCTGAGCGCCCACCTACAGCCATAAATGCCCACCTAAAGCCCTACGCGCCCACCTACAGTCGTGAGAGCACAACGACAGCCCTAAGAGCCCACCTACAACCCTGAGCGCTCATCTAAAGCACTGAGCGACCAACTACAGCCCTAAGCGCCCAACTACAGCCCTCATCGCCCACCTACCGCCCTAAGCGCCAAATTACAAACGTAAGCGTCCACATATAGCCCTAAGCGCCAGCCGACAGCCCGAAGCGCCCGTCTACAGCCCTAATCGCCCAACAACAGCCCTGAGCGCCCACCTACAGCCTTAAGAGCCCACCTAAAGCCCTAAGCGCCCACCTACATCCCTCAGCGCCCACCTACATCCCTCAGCGCCCACCTACAGCCCTAAGTGCCCACCTACAGCCCTCAGCGCCCACCTGCAGCCCTAAGCGCACACCTACAGCCCTGAGCGCCCAACTACAGCCATAAGCGCACACCTACAACCCTGAGCGCCCACCTACAGCCCTAAGCGCCCACCTAAAGCGCGAAGCGCCCAGCTACAGCGCTAAGAGCCCTCCTAAAGCCCTAATCGCCCACCTGCAGCCCACAGCGCCTCCTAGAGCACTGAGCGCCTACCTATAGCCCTATTCGCCCAACTACAGCCCTAAACGCCCATCTACAGCCCTAAGCACCTACCTACAGCACTTAGCGCTCACCTACAGCCCTAAGCGCCCACCTACAGCCCTAAGCGGCCACCTACAGCCCTAAGCGCCCGCCGACAGCCCTGAGCGCCCACCTACAGCCCTAAACGCCCACCTAAAACCATAAGCGCCCACCTACAGCCCTGAGAGCCCACCCACAGCCCAAAGAGCCCACATACAGCCCTGAGCGGCATTCGAAAGCACTGAGCGACCACCTACAGCCCAAAGCGCACAGCTACAGCCCTGACGTCCACCGGCAGCACTAAGCGCCAGCCGACAGCCCGAAGCGGCCGCCTACAGCCCTAATCGCACAACAACAGCCCCAAGCGCCCATCTACATCCCTAAGTGACCACCTGAAGCCCTAAGCGCCCACCTACAGCCCTAAGCGCCCACCTACAGCCCTAAGCGCCCGCCGACAGCCCTAGGCGCCCACCTACAGCCCTAATCGCCCACCAACAGCACTGACCGCCCACCTAAAGCCCTAAGCGCCCACCTACAGCCCTGACAGCCCAACGACAGCCCTAAGAGCCCACCTACAGCCCAGAGCGCCCATCTAAAGCACTGAGCAACCAACTACAGCCCTAAGGGCCCAACTACAGCCCTCATCGCACACCTACCGCCCTAAGCGATACAATACAGCCGTAAGCGCCCACATACAGCCCTAAGCGCCCACCTACAGCACTAAGCGCCAGCCGATAGCCCGAAGCGCCCGTCTGCAGCCCTAATCGCCCATCAACAGCCCTGAGCGCCCACCTACATCCGTAAGCGACCAACTAAAGCCCTAAGCGCCCACCTATATCCCAAAGCGCCCTCCGACAGCCCTGAGCGCCCACCTACAGCCCTAAACGCCCAGCTAAAGCCCTAAGCGCCCACCTACAGACCTGAGAGCCCACCAACAGCCATAAGAGCCCACCTACAGCCCTGAGCGCCCTTCTAAAGCACTGAGCGACCACCTACAGCGCTCAGTGCCCACCTACAGCGCTACGTGCCCACCTACAGCCCTGAGAGCCCAACCACAGCCCTAAGCGCCCACCTACAGCCCTGAGTGCCCACCTACAGCCCTCTGCGCCCACCTACTGCCCTAAGCGCACACCTACAGCCCTGAGTGCACACCTACAGCCCTGAGCGCCCACCTACAGCCCGAAGCGCCCGTCTACAGCCCTAATCGCCCAACAACAGCCCCGATCGCCCACCTACATCCCTAAGTGACCAGCGAAAGCCCTAAGCGCCCACCTACAGCCCCAATCGCTCACCAACAGCCCTGAGCGCCCACCTACAGCCATAATCTCCCACCTCAAGCCTTACGCGCTCACCTACAGTCGTGAGAGCCCAACCACAGCACTCAGCGCCCACCTACAGCCCTCAGCGCACACCTAAAGCCTTGAAGCGCCCACCTACATCCCTCAGCGCCCACCTACAGTCCTAAGTGCCCACCTGCAGCCCTCAGCGCCAACCTACATCCCTAAGCGCCCACCTAAAGCCCTAAGCGCCCACCTACATCCCTCAGCGCCCACCTACAGCCCTACGTGCCCACCTACAGCCCTAAGTGCCCACCTAGAGCACTCAGCGCCCACCTACAGCCCTGAGCGCCCACCTACAGCGCTAAGCGCCCACCTAAAGCGCTAATCGCCCACCTAAAGCGCTAAACGCCCACCTACAGCACTGAGCGCCCTCCTACACCCCTAATCGATCACCTGCAGCCATAAGCGCCCTCCTACGGTTCTGAGCGTCCACCTACCGTGCTGATAGCCCAACCACAGCACTAAGAGCTCACCTACTGCCCTAGCCACCCACCTATAGCCCTGAGAGCCCACCCACAGCCCTAGGAGCCCACCTACAGCTCTGAGCTCCCTTCTAAAGCACTGAGCGACCACATACAGCCCTAAGCGCCCACCAACAGCCATAAGAGCCCACCTACAGCCCTCAGCGCCCACCTACAGCCCTAAACGCCCATCTACAGCCCTAAGCACCTCCCTACAGCACTTAGCGCTCACCTACAGCCCTAAGCGCCCACCTACAGCCCTAAGCGGCCACCTACAGCCCTAAGCGCCCGCCGACAGCCCTGAGCGCCCACCTACAGCCCTAAACGACCACCTAAAACCATAAGCGCCCACCTACAGCCCTGAGAGCCCACCCACAGCCCAAAGAGCCCACATACAGCCCTGAGCGCCATTCGAAAGCACTGAGCGACCACCTACAGCCCAAAGCGCACAGCTACAGCCCTGACGTCCACCGGCAGCACTAAGCGCCAGCCGACAGCCCAAAGCGGCCGCCTACAGCCCTAATCGCACAACAACAGCCCCAAGCGCCCATCTACATCCCTAAGTGACCCCCTGAAGCCCTAAGCGCCCACCTACAGCCCTAAGCGCCCACCTACAGCCCTAAGCGCCCGCTGACAGCCCTAGGCGCCCACCTACAGCCCTAATCGCCCACCAACAGCACTGACCGCCCACCTAAACCCCTAAGCGCCCACCTACAGCCCTGACAGCCCAACGACAGCCCTAAGAGCCCACCTACAGCCCAGAGCGCCCATCTAAAGCACTGAGCAACCACCTACAGCCCTAAGGGCCCACCTACAGCCCTCATCGCACACCTACCGCCCTAAGCGATACAATACAGCCGTAAGCGCCCACATACAGCCCTAAGCGCCCACCTACAGCACTAAGCGCCAGCCGACAGCCCGAAGCGCCCGTCTACAGCCCTAATCGCCCATCAACAGCCCTGAGCGCCCACCTACATCCGTAAGCGACCAACTAAAGCCCTAAGCGCCCACCTACATCCCAAAGCGCCCGCCGACAGCCCTGAGCGCCCACCTACAGCCCTAAACGCCCAGCTAAAGCCCTAAGCGCCCACCTACAGACCTGAGAGCCCACCAACAGCCATAAGAGCCCACCTACAGCCCTGAGCGCCCTTCTAAAGCACTGAGCGACCACCTACAGCGCTCAGTGCCCACCTACAGCGCTACGTGCCCACCTACAGCCCTGAGAGCCCAACCACAGCCCTAATCGCCCACCTACAGCCCTGAGTGCCCACCTACAGCCCTCAGCGCCCACCTACTGCCCTAAGCGCACACCTACAGCCCTGAGTGCACACCTACAGCCCTGAGCGCCCACCTACAGCCCCAATCGCCCACCAACTGCCCTGAGCGCCCACCTACAGCCATAATCGCCCACCTCAAGCCTTACGCGCTCACCTACAGTCGTGAGAGCCCAACCACAGCACTCAGCGCCCACCTACAGCCCTCAGCGCACACCTAAAGCCTTGAAGCGCCCACCTACATCCCTCAGCGCCCACCTACAGTCCTAAGTGCCCACCTACAGCCCTCAGCGCCAACCTTCATCCCTAAGCGCCCACCTAAAGCCCTAAGCCCCCACCTACATCCCTCAGCGCCCACCTACAGCCCTACCTGCCCACCTACAGCCCTAAGTGCCCACCAAGAGCAGTCAGCGCCCACCTACAGCCCTGAGCGCCCACCTACAGCCCTAAGCGCCCACTAAAGCGCTAATCGCCCACCTAAAGCGCTAAACGCCCACCTACAGCACTGAGCGCCCTCCTACACCCCTAATCGATCACCTGCAGCCATAAGCGCCCTCCTACGGCTCTGAGCGTCCACCTACCGTGCTGATAGCCCAACCACAGCACTAAGAGCTCACCTACTGCCCTAGCCACCCACCTACAGCCCTGAGAGCCCACCCACAGCCCTAGGAGCCCACCTACAGCTCTGAGCGCCCTTCTAAAGCACTGAGCGACCACATACAGCCCTAAGCGCCCACCAACAGCCATAAGAGCCCACCTACAGCCCTCAGCGCCCACCCACAGCCCTAAGCGCACACCGACAGCCCTGAGCGTCCACCTGCAGCACTAAGCGCCAGCCGACAGCCCGAAGCGGCCGTCTACAGCTCTAATCGCCCAACAACAGCCCCCAGCCCCATCTACATCCCTAAGTGACCACCCGAAGCCCTAAGCGCCCACCTACAGCCATAAGAGCCCACCTACAGCCCTAAGCGCCCGCCGACAGCCCTAGAAGCCCACCTACAGCCCTAATCGCCCACCAACAGCACTGACCGACCACCTAAAGCCCTAAGCGCCCACCTACAGCCCTGACAGCCCTACGACAGCCCTAAGAGACCACCTACAGCCCAGAGCGCACATCTAAAGCACTGAGCAACCACCTGCAGCCCTAAGCGCCCACCTACAGCCCTCATCGCACACCTACCGCCCTAAGCGCCACAATATAGCCGTAAGCGCCCACATAGAGACCTAAGCGCCCACCTACAGCACTAAGCGCCAGCCGACAGCCCGAAGCGCCCGTCTACAGCCCTAATCGCCCATCAACAGCCCTGAGCGCCCACCTACATCCCTACGCGACCACCGAAAGCCCTAAGCGCCCACCTATATCCCAAAGCGCCCACCGACAGCCCTAAGCGCCCACCTACAGCCCTAAACGCCCACCTAAAGCCCTAGGCGCCCACCTACAGCCCTGAGAGCCCACCCACAGCTCTAAGAGCCCACCTACTGCCCTGAGCGCCCACCTACAGCCCTAAGCGCCCACCTACAGCCCTACGCGCCCACCTACAGTCCTACGCGCCCATCTACAGCTCTAATCGCCCACCAACAGCCCTGAGTGCCCAACTACAGCCCTAATCGCCCACCTACAGCGCTGAGCGCACACCTACTGTTCGCAGCGCCCACCTACAGCCCTGAGTGCCCAACCACAGCACTAAGATCTCACCTACAGCCCTCAACACACACCTAAAGCACTGAGCGACATAATACAGCCCCAAGACGCCACCTGCAGCCCTAAGCGCCCACCTGCAGCCCACAGCGCCCATCTGCAGCCCACAGCGCCAACGAGAGCACTGAGCGCCTACCTAGAGCCCTAATCGCCCACCTACAGCCCTAAGCGCCCATCTACAGCCCTAAGCACCCACCTAGATTCCTAAACGCCCACCTACAGAGCTAAGCGCCCACCTGCTGCTCTGAACGCCCACCTACAACCCTACGCGACCACCTACCGCCCTAAGCGCCAAACAGCAGCCCTAAGGGCCCAACTACAGTCCTAAGCGCCCACCTACAGACCTAAGCGCCCACCAACAGCCCTGAGCGCCCACCTACAGCCCTAACCGCCAAACTAAAGCCCTAAGCGCCACCCTACAGCCCTGAGTGCCCAACTACAGCCCTAAGAGCCCACCTACAGCCCCACGCGCCCTCCGACAGACCTAAGCGCACATCTACAGCCATGATCGCCCACATACAGCTCTGAGCGCCGAACTACAGGCGAAGGCGACCACCTACAGCCCTGAGTGCCCAACTACAGATCTAAGAGCCCACCTACAACCCTACGCGCCCTCTGACAGACCTAAGCGTACATCTACAGCCATGATCGCCCACATACAGCCCTAAGCGCCCACCTACAGCGCTAAGCGGCCACCTACAGCCCTAAGCGGCCACCTAGAGCCCCAAGCGCCAGCCGACAGTTTGAGCGCCCACCTACTGCCCTAAACGCCCCCTAAAGCCGTAAGCGCCAACCTGCAGGCCTGAGAGCCCAACCACAGCCCTAAAATCCCGACTACAGCCCTGAGCGCACTTCTAAAGCACTGAGCGCCCACCTACAGCCCTACGCGCACACCTAAAGACCTAAGGGCCCACCTACATTCCTCAGCGCTCACCTACATTCCTCAGCGCCCACCTACAGCCCTAAGTGCCCACCTACAGCCCTCAGCGCCCACCTGCAGCCCTAAGCGCACACCTACAGCCCTGAGCGCCCAACTACAGCCATAAGCGCACACCTACAGCCCTGAGCGCCCACCTACAGCCCTAAGCGCC
Organism: Hydrolagus colliei; assembly: GCA_035084275.1. Lineage (NCBI taxonomy): Eukaryota > Metazoa > Chordata > Chondrichthyes > Chimaeriformes > Chimaeridae > Hydrolagus > Hydrolagus colliei. The sequence continues at coordinate 59,356 of JAYJKW010000347.1, forward strand.
CACATAAAGCGCTAAGCGCCCATCTACAGCGCCAGGAGCCCTCCTAAAGCCCTAATCGCCCACCTGCAGCCCACAGCGCCTCCTAGAGCACTGAGCGCCTACCTACAGCCCTATTCGCCCACCGACAGCCCTAAACGCCCATCTACAGCCCTAAGCACCTACCTATAGCACTTAGCGCTCATCTACAGCACTAAGCGCCCACCTACAGGCCTAAGCGGCCACCGACAGCCCTAAGCGCCCGCCGACAGCCCTGAGCGCCCACCTACAGCCCTAAACGCCCACCTGAAACCATAAGCGCCCACCTACAGCCCTGAGAGCCCACCCACAGCCCAACGCGCCCACATACAGCCCTGAGCGCCCTTCTAAAGCACTGAGCGACCACCTACAGCCCTAAGCGCACAGCTACAGCCCTGAGCGTCCACCTGCAGCACTAAGCGCCAGCCGACAGCCCGACGCGGCCATCTACAGCCCTAATCGCACAACAACAGCCCCCAGCGCCCATCTACATCCCTAAGTGACCACCTGAAGCCCTAAGCGCCCACCTACAGCCCTAAGCGCCCACCTTCAGCCCTAAGCGCCCGCCGACAGCCCTAGGCGCCCACCTACAGCCCTAATCGCCCACCAACAGCCCTGAACGCCCACCTAAAGCCCTAAGCGCCCAACTACAGCTCTGACAGCCCAACGACAGCCCTAAGAGCCCACCTACAGACCTATGCGCCCACCGAAAGCGCTAAGCGCTAACCTACAGCACTGAGCGCCCTCCTGCAGCCCTAATCGATCACCTACAGCCATACACGCCCACCCACGGTTCTGAGCGTCCACCTACAGCGCTGATAGCACAACCACAGCACTAACAGCTCACCTACTGCCCTAACCACCCAACGAAACCACTGAGCGACAATCTGCAGCCCTAAGCGCCCTCCTAAAGCCGTAATCGCCCACCTGCAGCCCGCAGCGCCTCCTAGAGCACTGAGCTCCTACCTACAGCCCTATTCGCCCACCTACAGCCCTAAACGCCCATCTACAGCCCTAAGCACCTTCGTATAGCACTTAGCGCTCACCTACAGCCCTAAGCGCACACCTACAGCCCTAAGCGGCCACTTACAGCCCTAAGCGGCCACCGACAGCCCTAAGCGCCCGCCGACAGCCCTGAGCGCCCACCTACAGCCCTAAACGCCCACCTGAAACCATAAGCGCCCACCTACAGCCCTGAGAGCCCACCCACAGCCCAACGCGCCCACATACAGCCCTGAGCGCCCTTCTAAAGCACTGAGCGACCACCTACAGCCCTAAGCGCACAGCTACAGCCCTGAGCGTCCACCTGCAGCACTAAGCGCCAGCCGACAGCCCGAAGCGGCCATCTACAGCCCTAATCGCACAACAACAGCCCCCAGCGCCCATCTACATCCCTAAGTGACCACCGGAAGCCCTAAGCGCCCACCTACAGCCCTAAGCGCCCACCTTCAGCCCTAAGCGCCCGCCGACAGCCCTAGGCGCCCACCTACAGCCCTAATCGCCCACCAACAGCCCTGAACGCCCACCTAAAGCCCTAAGCGCCCAACTACAGCTCTGAGAGCCCAACGACAGCCCTAAGAGCCCACCTACAGACCTATGCGCCCACCGAAAGCGCTAAGCGCTAACCTACAGCACTGAGCGCCCTCCTGCAGCCCTAATCGATCACCTACAGCCATACACGCCCACCCACGGTTCTGAGCGTCCACCTACAGCGCTGATAGCACAACCACAGCACTAACAGCTCACCTACTGCCCTAACCACCCAACTAAACCACTGAGCGACAATCTGCAGCCCTAAGCGCCCTCCTAAAGCCGTAATCGCCCACCTGCAGCCCGCAGCGCCTCCTAGAGCACTGAGCGCCTACCTACAGCCCTATTCGCCCACCTACAGCCCTAAACGCCCATCTACAGCCCTAAGCACCTTCGTATAGCACTTAGCGCTCACCTACAGCCCTAAGCGCACACATACAGCCCTAAGCGGCCACTTACAGCCCTAAGCGCCCGCCGACAGCCCTGAGCGCCCACCTGCAGCCCTAAACGCCCACCAAAAACCCTAAGCGCCCACCTACAGCCCTGAGAGCCCACCCACAGCCCAAAGAGCCCACATAAAGCCCTGAGCGCCCTTCTAAAGCACTGAGCGACCGCCTACAGCCCTAAGCGCACAGCTACAGCCCTGACGTCCACCTGCAGCACTAAGCGCAAGCCGACAGCCCGAAGCGGCCGTCTGCAGCCCTAATCGCACAACAACAGCCTCAAGCGCCCATCTACATCCCTAAGTGACCACCTGAAACTCTAAGCGCCCACCTACAGCCCTAAGCGCCCACCTAAAGCCCTAAGCGCCCACCTACAACCCTGAGAGCCCAATGACAGCCCTAAGAACCTACCTACAGCCCTGAGCGCCCATCTAAAGCATTGAGCGACCACCTACAGCCCTAAGCCCCCACCTACAGCCCTAAGCGCCCACCTACAGCCCTCATCGCCCACCTACAGCCCTAAGCGCCCACATACAGCCCAAAGCGATCACCTACAGCACTAAGAGCCAGCCGACAGCCCGAAGCGTCCGTCTACAGCCCTAGTCGCCCATCAACAGCCCTGAGCGCCCACCTACATCCCTAAGCGACTACCTAAAGACCTAAGCGCCCACCTGCATCCCAAAGCGCCCACCTACAGCCCTAAGCGCCCTCCTACAGACCTAAGCGCCCGCCGACAGCCCTAAGCGCCCACCTACAGCCCTAATCGCCCACCATAAACGCCCAACTAAAGCCCTACGCGCCCATCTACAGTCCTGAGAGCCCAACGACAGCCCTAAGAGCCCACCTACAGCGCTGAGCGCCCACCTACAGCCCTAAGCGCACACCTACAGCCTTGAGCGTCCACCTGCAGCACTAAGCGCCAGCCGACAGCCCGAAGCGGCCGTCTACAGCCCTAATCGCCCATCAACAGACCCCAGCGCGCATCTACATCCCTAAGTGACCACCTGAAGCCCTAAGCGCCCAACTACAGCCCTAAGCGCCCACCTACATCCCAAAGCGCCCACCGACAGCCCTGAGCGCCCACCTACAGCCCTAAACGCCCACCTAAAGCCCTAGGCGCCCACCTACAGCCCTGAGAGCCCACCCACAGCTCTAAGAGCCCACCTACTGCCCTGAGCGCCCACCTACAGCCCTAAGCGCCCACCTACAGCCCTACGTGCCCACCTACAGTCCTACGCGCCCATCTACAGCTCTAATCGCCCACCAACAGCCCTGAGCGCCCTTCTAAAGCACTGAGCGACCACCTACAGCCCTAAGCGCACAGCTACAGCCCTGAGCGTCCACCTGCAGCACTAAGCGCCCGCCGACAGCCCGAAGCGGCCATCTACAGCCCTAATCGCACAACAACAGCCCCCAGCGCCCATCTACATCCCTAAGTGACCACCTGAAGCCCTAAGCGCCCACCTACAGCCCTAAGCGCCAACCTTCAGCCCTAAGCGCCCGCCGAAAGCCCTAGGCGCCCACCTACAGCCCTAATCGCCCACCAACAGCCCTGAACGCCCACCTAAAGCCCTAAGCGCCCAACTACAGCTCTGAGAGCCCAACGACAGCCCTAAGTGCCCACCTACAGACTTATGCGCCCACCGAAAGCGCTAAGCGCTAACCTACAGCACTGAGCGCCCTCCTGCAGCCCTAATCGATCACCTACAGCCATACACGCCCACCTACGGTTCTGAGCGTCCACCTATAGCGCTGATAGCACAACCACAGCACTAACAGCTCACCTACTGCCCTAACCACCCAACTAAACCACTGAGCGACAATCTGCAGCCCTAAGCGCCCTCCTAAAGCCGTAATCGCCCACCTGCAGCCCGCAGCGCCTCCTAGAGCACTGAGCGCCTACCTACAGCCCTTTTCGCCCACCTACAGCCCTAAACGCCCATCTACAGCCCTAAGCACCTTCGTATAGCACTTAGCGCTCACCTACAGCCCTAAGCGCACACCTACAGCCCTAAGCGGCCACTTACAGCCCTAAGCGCCCGCCGACAGCCCTGAGCGCCCACCTGCAGCCCTGAGCGTCCACCTGCAGCACTAAGCGCCCGCCGACAGCCCGAAGCGGCCATCTACAGCCCTAATCGCACAACAACAGCCCCCAGCGCCCATCTACATCCCTAAGTGACCACCTGAAGCCCTAAGCGCCCACCTACAGCCCTAAGCGCCAACCTTCAGCCCTAAGCGCCCGCCGACAGCCCTAGGCGCCCACCTACAGCCCTAATCGCCCACCAACAGCCCTGAACGCCCACCTAAAGCCCTAAGCGCCCAACTACAGCTCTGAGAGCCCAACGACAGCCCTAAGTGCCCACCTACAGACTTATGCGCCCATCGAAAGCGCTAAGCGCTAACCTACAGCACTGAGCGCCCTCCTGCAGCCCTAATCGATCACCTACAGCCATACACGCCCACCTACGGTTCTGAGCGTCCACCTACAGCGCTGATAGCACAACCACAGCATTAACAGCTCACCTACTGCCCTAACCACCCAACTAAACCACTGAGCGACAATCTGCAGCCCTAAGCGCCCTCCTAAAGCCGTAATCGCCCACCTGCAGCCCGCAGCGCCTCCTAGAGCACTGAGCGCCTACCTACAGCCCTTTTCGCCCACCTACAGCCCTAAACGCCCATCTACAGCCCTAAGCACCTTCGTATAGCACTTAGCGCTCACCTACAGCCCTAAGCGCACACCTACAGCCCTAAGCGGCCACTTACAGCCCTAAGCGCCCGCCGACAGCCCTGAGCGCCCACCTGCAGCCCTAAACGCCCACCAAAAACCCTAAGCGCCCACCTACAGCCCTGAGAGCCCACCCACAGCCCAAAGAGCCCACATAAAGCCCTGAGCGCCTTTCTAAAGCACTGAGCGACCGCCTACAGCCCTAAGCGCACAGCTACAGCCCTGACGTCCACCTGCAGCACTAAGCGCAAGCCGACAGCCCGAAGCGGCCGTCTGCAGCCCTAATCGCACAACAACAGCCTCCAGCGCCCATCTACATCCCTAAGTGACCACCTGAAACCCTAAGCTCCCACCTACAGCCCTAAGCGCCCACCTAAAGCCCTAAGCGCCCACCTACAGCCCTGAGAGCCCAATGGCAGCCCTAGGAGCCTACCTACAGCCCTGAGCGCCCATCTAAAGCATTGAGCGACCACCTACAGCCCTAAGCCCCCACCTATAGCCCTAAGCGCCCACCTACAGCCCTCATCGCCCACCTACAGCCCTAAGCGCCCACATACAGCCCAAAGCGATCACCTACAGCACTAAGAGCCAGCCGACAGCCCGAAGCGCCCGTCTACAGCCCTAGTCGCCCATCAACAGCCCTGAGCGCCCACCTACATCCCTAAGCGACTACCTAAAGACCTAAGCGCCCACCTGCATCCCAAAGCGCCCACCTACAGCCCTAAGCGCCCACCTACAGACCTAAGCGCCCGCCGACAGCCCTAAGCGCCCACCTACAGCCCTAATCGCCCACCATAAACGCCCAACTAAAGCCCTACGCGCCCATCTACAGTCCTGAGAGCCCAACGACAGCCCTAAGAGCCCACCTACAGCGCTGAGCGCCCACCTACAGCCCTAAGCGCACACCTACAGCCCTGAGCGTCCACCTGCAGCACTAAGCGCCAGCCGACAGCCCGAAGCGGCCGTCTACAGCCCTAATCGCCCATCAACAGACCCCAGCGCGCATCTACATCCCTAAGTGACCACCTGAAGCCCTAAGCTCCCAACTACAGCCCTAAGCGCCCACCTACATCCCAAATCGCCCACCGACAGCCCTGAGCGCCCACCTACAGCCCTAAACGCCCACCTAAAGCCCTAGGCGCCCACCTACAGCCCTGAGAGCCCACCCACAGCTCTAAGAGCCCACCTACTGCCCTGAGCGCCCACTTACAGCCCTAAGCGCCCACCTACAGCCCTACGCGCCCACCTACAGTCCTACGCGCCCATCTACAGCTCTAATCGCCCACCAACAGCCCTGAGTGCCCAACTACAGCCCTAAGAGCCCACCTAGAGCCCTACGCGCCCTCCGACAGAACTAAGCGCACATCTGCAGCCATGATCGCCCACATACAGCTCTGAGCACCCAAATACTGGCCAAGGCGACCACCTACAGCCCTAATCGCCCACCTAGTGCCCTAAGCGCCCACCTACAGCCCTAAGCGCCCACCTACAGCACTTAGCGCCCTGCGACAGCCCTACGCGCCCTCCGACAGACCTAAGCGCACATCTATAGCAATGATCGCCCACAAATAGCCCTAAGCGCCCACCTACAGCCCTAAGCGGCCACCTACAGCCCTAAGCGGCCACCTAGAGCCCTATGCGCCAGCCGACAGCCCTGAGCGCCCACCTACTGCCCTAAACGCCCACCTAAAGCCCAGTCGCCCACCTACAGCCCTGAGAGCCCACCCCCGGCCCTAAGAGCCCAACTACAGCCCTGAGCGCACTTCTAAAGCACTGAGCGACCACCTACAGCCCTAAGCGTCCACCTACAGCCCTGAGTGCCCAACTACAGCCCTCAGCGCACACCTACAGCCCTCAGCGCCCACCTACTGCCCTAAGCGCACACCTACAGCCCTGAGCGCCCACCTACAGCACTAAGCGCCAGCCGACAGCCCGAAGCGCCCGTCTACAGCCGTAATCGCCCAACAACAGCACCCAGCGCCCAACTACATCCCTAAGTGACCATCTAAAGCACAAAGCGCCCACCTACAGCCCTAAGCGCCCACCTACAGACCTAATCGCCCGCCGACAGCCCTAAGCGCCCACCACAGCCCTAATCGCCCTCCAACAGCCCTGAGCGCCCACCTACTGCCATAATCGCCCACCTAAAGCCCTACACGCCCACCTACAGTCGTGAGAGCCCAACGACAGCCCTAAGAGCCCACCTACAGCCCTGAGCGCTCATCTAAAGCACTGAGCGACCAACTAAAGCCCTAAGCGCCCAACTATAGCCCTCATCGCCCACGTACCGCCCTAAGCGCCAAATTACAGCCGTAAGCGCCCACCTATAGCCCTAAGCGCCCACCTACAGCCCAAAGCGCCCACCTACAGCCCTGAGCGCCCAACTACAGCCCTAAGCGCCCACCTACAGCGCTGAGCGCACAACTACTGTTCTCAGCGCCCACCTACAGCCCTGAGAGCCCAACCACAGCACTAAGAGGTTACCAACTGCCCTCAACACCCACCTAAAGCACTGAGCGACAACCTACAGCCCGAAGACGCCACCAGCAGCCCTAAGCGCCCACCTGCAGCCCACAGCGCCCACCTGCAGCCCACAGCGCCAACTAGAACACTGAGCGCCTACCTACAGCCCTAATCGCCCACCTACAGCCCTAAGCGCCCATCTACAGCCCTAAGCACCCACCTAGATACCTAAACGCCCACCTACAGCGCTAAGCGCCCACCTGCTGCCCTGAACGCCCACCTACAACCCTACGCGACCACCTACCGCCCTAAGCGCCAAACAGCAGCCCTAAGCGCCCAACTACAGTCCTAAGCGCCCACCTACAGACCTAAGCGCCCGCCGACAGCCCTAAGCGCCCACCTACAGCCCTAATCGCCCACCAACAGCCCTGAGCGCCCACCTACAGCCCTAACCGCCCACCTAAAGCCCTAAATGCCCCCCTACAGACCTGAGTGCCCAACTACAGCCCTAAGAGCCCACCTACAGCCCTACGCGCCCTCCGACAGAACTAAGCGCACATCTGCAGCCATGATCGCCCACATACAGCTCTGAGCACCCAACTACTGGCCAAGGCGACCACCTACAGCCCTAATTGCCCACCTAGTGCCCTAAGCGCCCACCTACAGCCCTAAGCGCCCACCTACAGCCTTTAGCGCCCTGCGACAGCCCTACGCGCCCTCCGACAGACCTAAGCGCACATCTATAGCCATGATCGCCCACAAACAGCCCTAAGCGCCCACCTACAGCCCTAAGCGGCCACGTACAGCCCTAAGCGGCCACCTAGAGCCCTATGCGCCAGCCGACAGCCCTGAGCGCCCACCTACTGCCCTAAACGCCCATCTAAAGCCCTAATCGCCCACCTACAGCACTGAGAGCCCACCCCCGGACCTAAGAGCCCAACTACAGCCCTGAGCGCACTTCTAAAGCACTGAGCGACCACCTACAGCCCTTAGCGTCCACCTACAGCCCTGAGTGCCCACCTACAGCCCTCAGCGCACACCTACAGCCCTCAGCGCCCACCTACTGCCCTAAGCGCCCAATTACATCCCTGATCGCCCACCTGCAGCCCTATTCGCCCACCTAGTGCCCTAAGCGCCCACCTATAGCCCTAAGCGCCCTCCGACAGCCCTAAGCGCACATCTGCAGCCATCATCGCCCACGTACAGCCCTCAGCGCCCACCTACAGCCCTAAGGGCCCACCTACAGCCCTAGGCGACCACCTACAGCCCTAAGCGCCCACCTAGTGACCTAAGCGACCACCTGCAGCGCTAAGCGCCCACGTACAGCCCTAAGCGCCCACCGACAGCCCTGAGCGCCCACCTACAGCCCTACGCGCCCACTTACAGCCCTAAGCACCCAGCTACAGCACGAAACAACCACGTACAGCCCGAACCGCCCACCTACAGCTTTGAGCGCACATCTACAGCCCTAGTCGCCCACCTACAGCCCTAAGCGCTCACCCACCGCACTAAGCGCCAGCCGACAGCCCTAAGCGCCCACTTACAGCCCTAATCGCCCACCTACAGATCTTAGCGCCCACCTAGAGCCCTAAGCGCCCACATACAGCCCTAAGCGCCCACCTACAGCTCTTAGCGCCCACCTACAGCCCTAAACGCCCAACTACAGCCCTAAGGTCCCACCTACAGCGCTACGCGCCCAACTACAGTCCTGAGCCCCCAGCTACCACTCTAAGCGCCAAGCTACAGGCGTAAGCGCCCACCTACAGCCCTAAGCGCCAATTTACAGCACTAAGCTCCCGCCGGCAGCCCTAAGCGCCCACCTACAGCCGTAATCGCCCACCAACAGAGCTGAGCGCCCACCTATATCCCTAAGCGACCGCCTAAAGCCCTAAGCGCCCACCTACAGCCCTATGCGCCCACCTACAGCCCTAGGCGCCCACATACAGCCCTTAGCGCCCACCTACAGCCCTATGCGCCCACCTACAGCCCTAAGCGCCCACCTACAGCCCTAAACGCCCACCTAAAGCCCTAGGCGCCCACCTACAGCCCTGAGAGCCCACCCACAGCTCTAAGAGCCCACCTAAAGCCCTAAGCGCCCAACTACAGCCCTAAGCGCCCACCTACATCCCAAAGCGCCCACCGACAGCCCTGAGCGCCCACCTACAGCCCTAAACGCCCACCTAAAGCCCTAGGCGCCCACCTACAGCCCTGAGAGCCCACCCACAGCTCTAAGAGCCCACCTACTGCCCTGAGCGCCCACCTACAGCCCGAAGCGCCCGCCTACAGCCCTACGCGCCCACCTACAGTCCTACGCGCCCATCTACAGCTCTAATTGCCCACCAACAGCCCTGAGTGCCCAACTACAGCCCTAATCGCCCACCTACAGCGCTGAGCGCACACCTACTGTTCGCAGCGCCCACCTACAGCCCTGAGTGCCCAACCACAGCACTAAGATCTCACCTACAGCCCTCAACACACACCTAAAGCACTGAGCGACATAATACAGCCCCAAGACGCCACCTGCAGCACTAAGCGCCCACCTGCAGCCCACAGCGCCCATCTGCAGCCCACAGCGCCAACGAGAGCACTGAGCGCCTACCTAGAGCCCTAATCGCCCACCTACAGCCCTAAGCGCCCATCTACAGCCCTAAGCACCCACCTTGATTCCTAAACGCCCACCTACAGCGCTAAGCGCCCACCTGCTGCTCTGAACGCCCACCTACAACCCTACGCGACCACCTACCGCCCTAAGCGCCAAACAGCAGCCCTAAGGGCCCAACTACAGTCCTAAGCGCCCACCTACAGACCTAAGCGCCCACCAACAGCCCTGAGCGCCCACCTACAGCCCTAACCGCCAAACTAAAGCCCTAAGCGCCACCCTACAGCCCTGAGTGCTCAACTACAGCCCTAAGAGCCCACCTACAGCCCCACGCGCCCTCCGACAGACCTAAGCGCATATCTACAGCCATGATCGCCCACATACAGCTCTGAGCGCCGAACTACAGGCGAAGGCGACCACCTACAGCCCTGAGTGCCAACTACAGATCTAAGAGCCCACCTACAACCCTACGCGCCCTCTGACAGACCTAAGCGTACATCTACAGCCATGATCGCCCACATACAGCCCTAAGCGCCCACCTACAGCGCTAAGCGGCCACCTACAGCCCTAAGCGGCCACCTAGAGCCCCAAGCGCCAGCCGACAGCCCTGAGCGCCAAACTACTGCCCTAAACGCCCCCTAAAGCCGTAAGCGCCAACCTGCAGGCCTGAGAGCCCAACCACAGCCCTAAAATCCCGACTACAGCCCTGAGCGCACTTCTAAAGCACTGAGCGCCCACCTACAGCCCTACGCGCACACCTAAAGACCTAAGGGCCCACCTACATCCCTCAGCGCTCACCTACATTCCTCAGCGCCCACCTACAGCCCTAAGTGCCCACCTACAGCCCTCAGCGCCCACCTGCAGCCCTAAGCGCACACCTACAGCCCTGAGCGCCCAACTACAGCCATAAGCGCACACCTACAGCCCTGAGCGCCCATCTAGAGCCCTAAGCGCCCACATAAAGCGCTAAGCGCCCATCTACAGCGCCAGGAGCCCTCCTAAAGCCCTAATCGCCCACCTGCAGCCCACAGCGCCTCCTAGAGCACTGAGCGCCTACCTACAGCCCTATTCGCCCACCGACAGCCCTAAACGCCCATCTACAGCCCTAAGCACCTACCTATAGCACTTAGCGCTCATCTACAGCACTAAGCGCCCACCTACAGCCCTAAGCGGCCACCGACAGCCCTAAGCGCCCGCCGACAGCCCTGAGCGCCCACCTACAGCCCTAAACGCCCACCTGAAACCATAAGCGCCCACCTACAGCCCTGAGAGCCCAACCACAGCCCAAAGCGCCCACATACAGCCCTGAGCGCCCTTCTAAAGCACTGAGCGACCACCTACAGCCCTAAGCGCACAGCTACAGCCCTGAGCGTTCACCTGCAGCACTAAGCGCCAGCCGACAGCCCGAAGCGGCCATCTACAGCCCTAATCGCACAACAACAGCACCCAGCGCCCATCTACATCCCTAAGTGACCACCTGAAGCCCTAAGCGCCCACCTACAGCCCTAAGCGCCCACCTTCAGCCCTAAGCGCCCGCCGACAGCCCTAGGCGCCCACCTACAGCCCTAATCGCCCACCAACAGCCCTGAACGCCCACCTAAAGCCCTAAGCGCCCAACTACAGCTCTGAGAGCCCAACGACAGCCCTAAGAGCCCACCTACAGACCTATGCGCCCACCGAAAGCGCTAAGCGCTAACCTACAGCACTGAGCGCCCTCCTGCAGCCCTAATCGATCACCTACAGCCATACACGCCCACCTACGGTTCTGAGCGTCCACCTACAGCGCTGATAGCACAACCACAGCACTAACAGCTCACCTACTGCCCTAACCACCCAACTAAACCACTGAGCGACAATCTGCAGCCCTAAGCGCCCTCCTAAAGCCGTAATCGCCCACCTGCAGCCCGCAGCGCCTCCTAGAGCACTGAGCGCCTACCTACAGCCCTATTCGCCCACCTACAGCCCTAAACGCCCATCTACAGCCCTAAGCACCTTCGTATAGCACTTAGCGCTCACCTACAGCCCTAAGCGCACACCTACAGCCCTAAGCGGCCACCTACAGCCCTAAGCGCCCGCCGACAGCCCTGAGCGACCACCTGCAGCCCTAAACGCCCAGCAAAAACCCTAAGCGCCCACCTACAGCCCTGAGAGCCCACCCACAGCCCAAAGAGCCCACATAAAGCCCTGAGCGCCCTTCTAAAGCACTGAGCGACCGCCTACAGCCCTCAGCGCCCACCTACAGCCCTCAGCGCCCACCTACATCCCTAAGCGCCCACCTACATCCCTCAGCGCCCACCTACAGTCCTAAGTGCCCACCTACAGCCCTCAGCGCCCACCTACAGCCCTAAGCGCCCACCTAAAGCCCTAAGCGCTCACCTACATCCCTCAGCGCCCACCTACAGCCCTAAGTGCCCACCTACAGCCCTAAGTGCCCACCTACAGCCCTAAGTGCCCACCTACAGCACTCAGCGCCCACCTACAGCCCTGAGCGCCCACCTACAGCCCTAAGCGCCCACCTAAGGCGCTAATCGCCCACCTAAAGCCCTCAGCGCACACCTACAGCCCTGAGCGCACACCTACAGCCCTCATCGCCCACCTACAGACCTAAGCGCCCGCCGACAGCCCTAAGCGCCCACCTACAGCCCTAATCGCCCACCAACAGACCTGAGCGCCCATCTACAGCCATAATCGCCCACCTCAAGCCCTACGCGCACACCTACAGTCGTGAGAGCCCAACCACAGCCGTCAGCGCCCACCTACAGCCCTCAGCGCCCACCTAAAGCCCTAAGCGCCCACCTACATCCCTCAGCGCCCACCTACAGTCCTAAGTGCCCACCTACAGCCCTCAGCGCCCACCTACAGCCCTAAGCGCCCACCTAAAGCCATAAGCGCCCACCTACATCCCTCAGCGCCCAGCTACAGCCATAAGTGCCCACCTACAGCCCTAAGTGCCCACCTACAGCACTCAGCGCCCACCTACAGCCCTGAGCGCCCAACTACAGCCCTAAGCGCCCACCTAAGGCGCTAATCGCCCACCTAAAGCCCTCAGCGCACACCTACAGCCCTGAGCGCACACCTACAGCCCTGAGCGCACACCTACAGCCCTCATCGCCCAACTGCAGCACTACGCGCCCAACTACAGCCCTTAGCGCCCACCTACAGCCCTGAGCGCTCACCTCCAGCCTGAGGGCGCACCTACAGCCGTAAGCGCCCACCTACAGACCTAATCGCCGACCTACAGCACTAAGCGCCCACCTACAGCCCTAAGCGCCCACCTCCAGCCCTAAGCGCCCACCTACAGCCCTTACCGCCCAACTACAGCCTAAAGCGCCCATCTAAAGCACTGAGCGACCACCTACATCCCTAAGCGCCCTCCTACAGCCCTAATCGCCCACCTACCGCCCTAAGCGCCAACCTACAGCCGTATGCGCCCACCAACAGCCCTAAGCGCCCATCTACAGCATTAACCGCCAGCCGACAGCCCTAAACGCCCACCTACAGCCTTCATTGCCCACCAACAGCCCTGAGCGACCAACGACATTCCTAAGCGAACACCGAAAGCCCTACGCGCCCACCTACAGCCCTAAACGCCCATCTAAAGCACAGAGCGACCACCTACAGCCCTAAGCGCCCACCTGTAGCCCACAGCGCTTCCTCGAGCACTGAGCGCCTACCTACAGCCCTGATCGCCCACCGATAGCCCTGAGCGCCCACCTACAGCCCTACGCGCCCACCTACAGCCCTAAGCACCCAGCTACAGCACGAAACGACCACGTACAGCCCTAACCGCCCACCTACAGCCCTGAGCGCCCATCTACAGCCCTAGTCGCCCACCTACAGCCCTAAGCGCTCACCCACCGCACTAAGCGCCAGCCGACAGCCCTAAGCGCCCACGTACAGCCCTAATCGCCCACCAACAGCCCTGAGCGCCCAATTACAGCCCTAAGCGCCCACCTACAGCTCTTAGCGCCCACCTAGAGCCCTAAGCGCCCACATACAGCCCTAAGCGCCCACCTACAGCTCTTAGCGCCCACCTACAGGCCTAAACGCCCAACTACAGCCATAAGGTCCCACCTACAGCGCTACGCGCCCAACTACAGTCCTGAGCCCCCAGCTACCACTCTAAGCGCCAAACTACAGGCGTAAGCGCCCACCTACAGCCCTAAGCGCCCATCTACAGAACTAACCGCCAGCCGACAGCCCAAAGCACCCACCTACAGCCCTACGCGCCCACATACAGCCCTTAGCGCCCACCTACAGCCCTACGCGCCCACCTACAGCCCAAAGCGCCCACCGGCAGCCCTCAGCGCCCACCTATAGTCGTGAGCGCACACCTACAGCCCTGAGCGCCCACCTACAGCCCGAAGCGCCCGTCTACAGCCCTAATCGCCCAACAACAGCCCCGAGCGCCCACCTACATCCCTAATTGACCACCGAAAGACCTAAGCGCCCACCTACAGCCCTAAGCGCCCACCTACAGACCTAAGCGCCCGCCGACAGCCCTAAGCGCCCACCTACAGCCCTAATCGCCCACCAACAGACCTGAGCGCCCACCTACAGCCATAATCGCCCGCCTCAAGCCCTACGCGCCCACCTACAGTCGTGAGAGCCCAACCACAGCCCTCAGCGCCCATCTACAGCCCTCAGCGCCCACCTAAAGCCCTAAGCGCCCACCTACATCCCTCAGCGCCCACCTACAGTCCTAAGTGCCCACCTACAGCCCTCAGCGCCCACCTACAGCCCTAAGCGCCCACGTAAAGCCCTCATCGCACAACTACATCCCTCAGCGCCCACCTACAGCCATAAGTGCCCACCTACAGTCCTAAGTGCCAACCTACAGCACTCAGCGCCCACCTCCAGCCCTGAGCGCCTACCTACAGCCCTAAGCGCCCACCTAAGGCGCTAATCGCCCACCTAAAGCGCTCAGCGCACACCTACAGCCCTGAGCGCACACCTACAGCCCTGAGCGCACACCTACAGCCCTCATCGCCCAACTGCAGCCCTACGCGCCCAACTACAGCCCTTAGCGCCCACCTACAGCCCTGAGCGCTCACCTCCAGCCTGAGGGCGCACCTACAGCCGTAAGCGCCCACCTACAGACCTAATCGCCCACCTACAGCACTAAGCGCCCACCTACAGCCCTAAGCGTCCACCTCCTGCCCTAAGCGCCCACCTACAGCCCTTACCGCCCACCTACAGCCGTAAGCGGCCATCTAAAGCACTGAGCGACCACCTACATCCCTAAGCGCCCTCCTACAGCCCTAATCGCCCACCTACCGCCCTAAGCGCCAACCTACAGCCGTAAGCGCCCACCAACAGCCCTAAGCGCCCATCTACAGCACTAACCGCCAGCCGACAGCCCTAAACGCCCACCTACAGCCCTCATTGCCCACCAACAGCCCTGAGCGACCAACGACATTCCTAAGCGACCACCTAAAGCCCTACGCGCCCACCTACAGCCCTAAACGCCCATCTAAAGCACTGAGAGCCAGCCGACAGCCCTAAGCGCCCACCTACAGCCGTAATCGCCCACCAACAGACCTGAGCGCCCACCTATATCCCTAAGCGACCGCTTAAAGCCCTAAGCGCCCACCTACAGCCCTATGCGCCAACCTACATCCCTACGCGCCCACATACAGCCCTTAGCGCCCACCTACAGCCCTATGCGCCCACCTACAGCCCTAAGCGCCCACCGGCAGCCCTCAGCGCCCACCTACAGCCCTGAGCGCACACCTACAGCCCTGAGCGCACACCTACAGCCCTCATCGCCCACCTGCAGCCCTACGCGCCCACCTACAGCCCTAAGCGCCCACCTACAGCCCTGAGCGCCCACCTCCAGCCCTGAGGGCGCACATACAGCCCTAAGCGCCCACCTCCAGCCCTAAGCGCCCAACTACAGCCCTTACCGCCCACCTACAGCCCTAAGCGCCTATCTAAAGCATTGAGCGACCACCTATATCCCTAAGCGCCCTCCTACAGCCCTAATCGCCCACCTACCGCCCTAAGCACCAACCTACAGCCGTAAGCGCCCACCAACAGCCCTAAGCGCCCATCTACAGAACTAACCGCCAGCCGACAGCCCTAAGCGCCCACCTACAGCCCTAAGCGGCCACCTACAGACCTAAGCGCCCGCCGACAGCCCTGAGCGCCCACCTACAGCCCTAAACGCCCACCTAAAGCCCTAAGCGCCCACCTACAGCCCTGAGAGCCCAACCACAGCCCCATGAGCCCACCTACATCCCTGAGCGCCCTTCTAAAGCACTAAGCGACCACCTACAGCCCTAAGCGCACACCTACAGCCCTGAGCGTCCACCTGCAGCACTAAGCGCCAGCCGACAGCCCGAAGCGGCCGTCTACTGCCGTAATCGCCCACCAACAGACCTGAGCGACCATCTATATCCCTAAGCGACCGCTTAAAGCCCTAAGCGCCCACCTACAGCCCTATGCGCCCACCTACAGCCCTACGCGCCCACATACAACCCTTAGCGCCCACCTACAGCCCTATGCGCTCACCTACAGACCTAAGCGCCCACCTACAGCCCTGAGCGCACACCTACAGCCCTGAGCGCACACCTACAGCCCTCATCGCCCACCTGCAGCCCTACGCGCCCACCTACAGCCCTAAGCGCCCAGCTACAGCCCTGAGCGCCCACCTCCAGCCCTGAGGGCGCACATACAGCCGTAAGCGCCCACCTACAGAACTAATCGCCCACCAACAGCCCTGAGCGCCCACCTGCAGCCCTAAGCGCCCACCTCCAGCCCTAAGCGCCCACCTTCAGCCCTTACCGCCCACCTACAGCCCTAAGAGCCCATCTAAAGCACTGAGCGACCACCTATATCCCTAAGCGCCCTCCTACAGCAATAATCGCCCACCTACCGCCCTAAGCGCCAACCTACAGCCGTAAGCGCCCACCAACAGCCCCAAGCGCCCATCTACAGAACTAACCGCCAGCCTACAGCCCTAAGCGCCCACCTACAGCCCTACGCGCCCACATACAGCCCTTAGCGCCCACCAGAGCCCTATGCGCCCACCTACAGCCATAAGCGCCCACCGGCAGCCCTCAGCGCCCACCTATACCCTGCGCGCACACCTACAGCCCTGAGCACCCACCTACAGCCCGAAGCGCCCGTCTACAGCCCTAATCGCCCAACAACAGCCCCGAGCGCCCACCTGCATCCCTAAGTGACCACCTACAGACCTAAGCGCCCACCTACAGCCCTAAGCGCCCACCTACAGACCTAAGCGCCCGCCGACAGCCCTAAGCGCCCACCTACAGCCCTAATCGCCCACCAACAGCCCTGAGCGCCCACCTACAGCCATAATCGCCCACCTCAAGCCCTACGCGCCCACCTACAGTCGTGAGAGCCCAACCACAGCCCTCAGCGCCCACCTACAGACCTCAGCGCCCACCTAAAGCCCTAAGCGCCCACCTACATCCCTCAGCGCCCACCTACAGTCCTAAGTGCCCACCTACAGCCCTCAGCGCCCACGTACAGCCCTAAGCGCCCACCTAAAGCCCTAAGCGCTCACCTACATCCCTCAGCGCCCACCTCCAGCCCTGAGGGCGCACATACAGCCGTAAGCGCCCACCTACAGAACTAATCGCCCACCAACAGCCCTGAGCGCCCACCTGCAGCCCTAAGCGCCCACCTCAAGCCCTAAGCGCCCACCTACAGCCCTTACCGCCCATCTACAGCCCTAAGCGCCCATCTAAAGCACTGAGCGACCACCTATATCCCTAAGCGCCCTCCTACAGCCCTAATCGCCCACCTACAGCCCTAAGTGCCCACCTACAGCACTCAGCGCCCACCTACAGCCCTGAGCGACCACCTACAGCCCTAAGCGCCCACCTAAGGCGCTAATCGCCCACCTAAACCCTCAGCGCACACCTACATCCCTGAGCGCACACCTACAGCCCTCATCGCCCACCTACAGACCTAAGCGCCCGCCGACAGCCCTAAGCGCCCACCTACAGCCCTAATCGCCCACCAACAGACCTGAGCGCCCATCTACAGCCATAATCGCCCACCTCAAGCCCTACGCGCACACCTACAGTCGTGAGAGCCCAACCACAGCCGTCAGCGCCCACCTACAGCCCTCAGCGCCCACCTAAAGCCCTAAGCGCCCACCTACATCCCTCAGCGACCACCTACAGTCCTAAGTGCCAACCTACAGCCCTCAGCGCCCACCTACAGCCCTAAGCGCCCACCTAAAGCCATAAGCGCCCACCTACATCCCTCAGCGCCCAGCTACAGCCATAAGTGCCCACCTACAGCCCTAAGTGCCCACCTACAGCACTCAGCGCCCACCTACAGCCCTGAGCGCCCAACTACAGCCCTAAGCGCCCACCTAAGGCGCTAATCGCCCACCTAAAGCCCTCAGCGCACACCTACAGCCCTGAGCGCACACCTACAGCCCTGAGCGCACACCTACAGCCCTCATCGCCCAACTGCAGCACTACGCGCCCAACTACAGCCCTTAGCGCCCACCTACAGCCCTGAGCGCTCACCTCCAGACTGAGGGCGCACCTACAGCCGTAAGCGCCCACCTACAGACCTAATCGCCGACCTACAGCACTAAGCGCCCACCTACAGCCCTAAGCGCCCACCTCCAGCCCTAAGCGCCCACCTACAGCCCTTACCGCCCACCTACAGCCCAAAGCGCCCATCTAAAGCACTGAGCGACCACCTACATCCCTAACCGCCCTCCTACAGCCCTAATCGCCCACCTACCGCCCTAAGCGCCAACCTACAGCCGTATGCGCCCACCAACAGCCCTAAGCGCCCATCTACAGCACTAACCGCCAGCCGACAGCCCTAAACGCCCACCTACAGCCTTCATTGCCAACCAACAGCCCTGAGCGACCAACGACATTCCTAAGCGAACACCTAAAGCCCTACGCGCCCACCTACAGCCCTAAACGCCCATCTAAAGCACAGAGCGACCAACTACAGCCCTAAGCGCCCACCTGTAGCCCACAGCGCTTCCTCGAGCACTGAGCGCCTACCTACAGCCCTGATCGCCCACCGATAGCCCTGAGCGCCCACCTACAGCCCTACGCGCCCACCTACAGCCCTAAGCACCCAGCTACAGCACGAAACGACCACGTACAGCCCTAACCGCCCACCCACAGCGCTGAGCGCCCATCTACAGCCCTAGTCGCCCACCTACAGCCCTAAGCGCTCACCCACCGCACTAAGCGCCAGCCGACAGCCCTAAGCGCCCACGTACAGCCCTAATCGCCCACCAACAGCCCTAATCGCCCACCTACAGCTCTTAGCGCCCATCTAGAGCCCTAAGCGCCCACATACAGCCCTAAGCGCCCGCCTACAGCTCTTAGCGCCCACCTACAGCCCTAAACGCCCAACGACAGCCCTAAACGCCCAACTACAGCGCTACGCGCCCAACTACAGTCCTGCGCGCCCAGCTACCACTCTAAGCGCCAAACTACAGGCGTAAGCGCCCACCTACAGCCCTAAGCGCCCATTTACAGCACTAAGCTCCCGCCGGCAGCCCTAAGCGCCCACCTACAGCCGTAATCGCCCACCAACAGACCTGAGCGCCCACCTATATCCCTAAGCGACCGCTTAAAGCCCTAAGCGCCCACCTACAGCCCTATGCGCCCAACTACAGCCCTACGCGCCCACATACAGCCCTTAGCGCCCACCTACAGCCCTATGCGCCCACCTACAGCCCTAAGCGCCCACCGGCAGCCCTCAGCGCCCACCTACGGCCCCGAGCGCACACCTACAGCCCTGAGCGCACACCTGCAGCCCTCATCGCCCACCTGCAGCCCTACGCGCCCACCTACAGCCCTAAGCGCCCACCTACAGCCCTGAGCGCCCACCTCCAGCACTGAGGGCGCACATACAGCCGTAAGCGCCCACCTACAGAATTAATCGCCCACCAACAGCCCTGAGAGCCCACCTGCAGCCCTAAGCGCCCACCTCCAGCCCTAAGCGCCCACCTACAGCCCTTACCGCCCACCTACAGCCCTAAGCGCCCATCTAAAGCACTGAGCGACCACCTATATCCCTAAGCGCCCTCCTACAGCCCTAATCGCCCACCTACCGCCCTAAGCGCCAACCTACAGCCGTAAGCGCCCACCAACAGCCCCCAAGCGCCCATCTACAGAACTAACCGCCAGCCGACAGCCCTAAGCGCCGACCTACAGCCCTACGCGCCCACATACAGCCCTTAGCGCCCACCAGAGCCCTATGCGCCCACCTACAGCCCTAAGCGACCACCGGCAGCCCTCAGCGCCCACCTATAGCCCTGCGCGCACACCTACAGCCCTGAGCACCCACCTACAGCCCGAAGCGCCCGTCTACAGCCCTAATCGCCCACCAACAGCCCTGAGCGCCCACCTACAGCCATAATCGCCCACCTCAAGACCTACGCGCCCACCTACAGTCGTGAGAGCCCAAACACATCCCTCAGTGCCCACCTACAGCCCTCAGCGCCCACCTAAAGCCCTAAGCGCCCACCTACATCCCTCAGCGCCCACCTACAGTCCTAAGTGCCCACCTACAGCCCTCAGGGCCCACCTACAGCCCTAAGCGCCCACCTAAAGCCCTAAGCGCTCACCTACATCCCTCAGCGCCCACCTACAGCCCTAAGTGCCCACCTACAGCACTGAGCGCCCACCTACAGCTTTGAGCGCCCACCTACAGCCCTATGCGCCCACCTAAGGCGCTAATCGCGCACCTAAAGCCCTCAGCGCACACCTACAGCCCTGAGCGCACACCTACAGCCCTGAGCGCACACCTACAGCCCTCATCGCCCACCTACAGACCTAAGCGCCCGCCGACAGCCCTAAGCGCCCACCTACAGCCCTAATCGCCCACTAACAGCCCTGAGCGCCCAAATACAGCCATAATCGCCCACCTCAAGCCCTACGCGCACACCTACAGTCGTGAGAGCCCAACCACAGCCCTCAGCGCCCACCTACAGCCCTCAGCGCCCACCTAAAGCCCTAAGCGCCCACCTACATTCCTCAGCGCCCACCTACAGTCCTAAGTGCCCACCTACAGCCCTCAGCGCCCACCTACAGCCCTAAGTGCCCACCTAAAGCCATAAGCGCCCACCTACATCCCTCAGCGACCAGCTACAGCCATAAGTGCCCACCTACAGCCCTAAGTGCCCACCTACAGCACTCAGCGCCCACCTACAGCCCTGAGCGCCCACCTACATCCCTAAGCGACCACATTAAGCCTAAAGTCCCCACCTACAGCCCTAAGCGCCCACTTACAGCCCTAAGCGCCCACCTACAGCTCTTAGCGCCCACCTACAGCCCTAAACGCCCAACTACAGCCCTAAGGTCCCACCTACAGCGCTACGCGCCCAAATACAGTCCTGAGCGCCCAGCTACCAGTCTAAGCGCCAAACTACAGGCGTAAGCGCCCACCTACAGCCCTAAGCGCCCATTTACAGCACTAAGCTCCCGCCGGCAGCCCTAAGCGCCCACCTACAGCCGTAATCGCCCACCAACAGACCTGAGAGCCCACCTATAACCCTAAGCGACCGCTTAAAGCCCTAAGCGCCCACCTACAGCCCTATGCGCCCACCTACAGCCCTAAGCGCCCACCTACAGCCCTAAGCGCCCACCTACCGCACTAAGCGCCAGCCGACAGCCCTAAGCGCCCACGTACAGCCCTAATCGCCCACCAACAGCCCTTAGCGCCCACCTACATACCTAAGCGACCACATAAAGCCCTAAGTCCCCAACTACAGCCCTAAGCGGCCACCTACAGCCCTAAGCGCCCACCTACAGCTCTTAGCGCCCACCTACAGCCCTAACCGCCCACCGGCAGACCTCAGCGCCCACCTACAGCTCTTTGCGCCCACCTACAGCCCTAAGCGCCCACCGGCAGCCCTCAGCGCCCACCTACAGCCCTGAGCGCCACCTTCAGCCCTGAGCGCACACCTACAGCCCTCATCGCCCACCTGCAGCCCTACGCGCCCACCTACAGCCCTAAGCGCCCACCTACAGCCCTGAGCGCCCACCTCCAGCCGTGAGGGCGCACATACAGCTGTAAGCGCCCACCTACAGAACTAATCGCCCACCAACAGCCCTGAGCGCCCACCTGCAGCCCTAAGCGCCCACATCCAGCATTAAGCGCCAACCTACAGTCCTTACCGCCCACCTACAGCCCTAAGCGCCCATCTAAAGCACTGAGCGACCACCTATATCCCTAAGCGCCCTCCTACAGCCCTAATCGCCCACCTACCGCCCTAAGCGCCAACCTACAGCCGTAAGCGCCCACCATCAGCCCTAAGCGCCCATCTACAGAACTAACCGCCAGCCGACAGCCCTAAGCGCCCACCTACAGCCCTACGCGCCCACATACAGCCCTTAGCGCCCACCTACAGCCCTATGCGCCCACCTACAGCCCTAAGCGCACACCGGCAGCCCTCAGCGCCCACCTACAGCCCTGAGCGCACACCTACAGCCCTCATTGCACACCTACAGCCCTCATCGCCCACCTGCAGCCCTACGCGCCCACCTACAGCCCTAAGCGCCCACCTACAGCCGTGAGCGCCCACCTACAGCCGTGAGCGCCCACCTCCAGCCCTGAGGGCGCACCAACAGCCCTAAGCGGCCACCTACAGACCTAAGCGCCCGCCGACAGCCCTGAGCGCCCATCTACAGCCCTCATCGCCCACCTGCAGCCCTACGCGCACACCTACAGCCCTAAGCGCCCACCTACAGCCGTGAGCGCCCACCTCCAGCCCTGAGGGCGCACCAACAGCCCTAAGCGGCCACCTACAGACCTAAGCGCCCGCCGACAGCCCTGAGCGCCCATCTACAGCCCTAAACGCCCACATAAAGCCCTAAGCGCCCACCTACAGCCCTGAGAGCCCACCCACAGCCCTAACAGCCCACCTACATCCCTGAGCGCCCTTCTAAAGCACTAAGCGACCACCTACAGCCCTAAGCGCACACCTACAGCCCTGAGCGTCCACCTGCAGCACTAAGCGCCAGCCGACAGCCCGAATCGGCCGTCTACAGCCGTAATCGCCCACCAACAGACCTGAGCGCCCACCTATATCCCTAAGCGACCGCTTAAAGCCCTAAGCGCCCACCTACAGCCCTATGCGCCCACCTACAGCCCTACGCGCCCACATACAGCCCTTAGCGCCCACCTACAGCCCTATGCGCCCACCTACAGACATAAGCGCCCACCGGCAGCCCTCAGCGCCCACCGACAGCCCTGAGCGCACAACTACAGTCCTGAGCGCACACCTACAGCCCTCATCGCCCACCTGCAGCCCTACGCGCCCACCTACAGCCCTAAGCGCCCACATACAGCCCTGAGCGACCACCTCCAGCCCTGAGGGCGCACATACAGCCGTAAGCGCCCACCTACAGAACTAATCGCCCACCAACAGCCCTGAGCGCCCACCTGCAGCCCTAAGCGCCCACCTCCAGCCCTAAGCGCCGACCTACAGCCCTTACCGCCCACCTACAGCCCTAAGCGCCCATCTAAAGCACTGAGCGACCACCTATATCCCTAAGCGCTCTCCTACAGCCCTAATCGCCCACCTACCGCCCTAAGCGCCAACCTACAGCCGTAAGCGCCCACCAACAGCCCCAAGCGCCCATCTACAGAACTAACCGCCAGCCCTAAGCGCCCACCTACAGCCCTACGCGCCCACATACAGCCCTTAGCGCCCACATACAGCCCTAATCGCCCAACAATAGCCCCGAGCGCCCACCTACATCCCTAAGTGACCACCTACAGACCTCAGCGCCCACCTACAGCCCTAAGCGCCCACCTACAGACCTAAGCGCCCGCCGACAGCCCTAAGCGCCCACCTACAGCCCTAATCGCCCACCAACAGCCCTGAGCGCCCACCTACAGCCATAATCGCCCAGCTCAAGCCCTACGCGCCCACCTACAGTGGTGAGAGCCCAACCACAGCCCTAAGCGCCCACATACATCCCTCAGCGCCCAACTACAGTCCTAACTGCCCACCTACAGCCCTCAGCGCCCACCTACAGCCCTAAGCGCCTACCTAAATCCCTAAGCGCCCACCTACATCCCTCAGCGCCCACCTACAGCCCTAAGAGCCCACCTACAGCACTGAGCGCCCACCTACATCCCTGAGCGCCCACCTACAGACCTAAGCGCCCACCTAAGGCGCTAATCGCCCACCTAAAGCCTTCAGCGCACACCTACAGCCCTGAGCGCACAACTAAAGCCCTGAGCGCACACCTACAGCCCTCATCGCCCAACGACAGATCTAAGCGCCCGCCGACAGCCCTAAGCGCCCACTTACAGCCCTAATCGCCCACCAACAGCCCTGAGCGCCCACCTACAGCCCTATGCGCCCACCTAAAGCCCTAACTGCCCACCTACAGCCCTAAGTGCCCACCTACAGCACTCAGCGCCCACCTACAGCCCTGAGCGCCCACCTACAGACCTAAGCGCCCATCTAAGGCGCTAATCGCCCACCTAAAGCCCTCAGCGCACACCTACAGCCCTGAGCGCACACCTACAGCACTGAGCGCACACCTACAGCACTCATCGCCCAACTGCAGCCATACGCGCCCAACTACAGCCCTTAGCGCCCACCTACAGCTCTGAGCGCCCACCTACAGCATGAGGGCGCACCTACAGCCGTAAGCGCCCACCTCCAGCCCTAAGCGCCCACCTACAGCCCTTACCGCCCACCTACAGCCCTAAGCGCCCATCTAAAGCACTGAGCGACCACCTACATCCCTAAGCGCCCTCCTACAGCCCTAATCGCCCACCTACCGCCCTAAGCGCCAACCTACAGCCGTAAGCGCCCACCAACAGCCCTAAGCGCCCATCTACAGCACTAACCGCCAGCCGACAGCCCTAAACGCCCACCTACAGCCCTCATTGCCCACCCACAGCCCTGAGCGACCAACTACATTACTAAGCGACCACCTAAAGCCCTACGCGCCCACCTACAGCCCTAATCGCCCATCTAAAGCACTGAGCGACCAACTACAGCCCTAAGCGCCCACCTGTAGCCCACAGCGCTTCCGAGAGCACTGAGCGCCTACCTACAGCCCTAATCGCCCACCAACAGCGCTGAACGCCCACCTACAGCCCTAAACGCCCACCTAAAGCGCTAAGCGCCCACCTACAGCCCTGATCGCCCACCTACAGCCCTAAGAGCCCAACTACAGCCCTACGCGCCCACCTACAGCCCTAAGCGCCCTGTGACAGACCTAAGCCCACATCTACAGCCATGATCGCCCACATACAGCCCTGAACGCCCACCGACAGCCCTAGGCGACCACCTACAGCCCTATTCGCCCACCTAGTGCCCTAAGCGCCCACCTATAGCCCTAAGCGCCCTCTGACAGCCCTAAGCGCACATCTGCAGCCATGATCGCCCACCTACAGCCCTCAGCGCCCACCTACAGCCCTAAGGGCCCACCTACAGCCCTAGGCGACCACCTACAGCCCTAAGCGCCCACCTAATGACCTAAGCGACCACCTGCAGCGCTAAGCGCCCACGTACAGCCCTAAGCGCCCACCGACAGCCCTGAGCGCCCACCTACAGCCCTAAGCACCCAGCTACAGCACGAAACGACCACGTACAGCCCTAACCGCCCAACTACAGCCCTGAGCGCCCATCTACAGCCCGAGTCGCCCACCTACAGCCCTAAGCGCCCAACTACCGCACTAAGCGCCAGCCGTCAGCCATAAGCGCCCACGTACAGCCCTAATCGCCCACCAACAGCCCTGAGCGCCCACCTACATCCCTAATCGACCACATAAAGCCCTAACTCCCCACCTACAGTCCTAAGCGCCCACTTACAACCCTAAGCGCCCACCTACAGCTCTTAGCGCCCACCTACAGCCCTAAGCGCCCACATACAGCCGTAAGCGCCCACCTACAGCTCTTAGCGCCCACCTACAGCCCTAAGCGCCCAACTACAGCCCTAAAGTCCCACCTACAGCGCTAAGCGCCCAACTACAGTCCTGAGCGCCCAGCTACCACTCTAAGCGCCAAACTACAGGCGTAAGCGCCCACCTACAGCCCTAAGCGCCCATTTACAGCACTAAGCTCCCGCCGGCAGCCCTAAGCGCCCACCTACAGCCGTAATCGCCCACCAACAGACCTGAGCGCCCACCTATATCCCTAAGCTACCGCTTAAAGCCCTAAGCGCCCACCTACAGCCCTATGCGCCCACCTACAGCCCTACGCGCCCACATACAGCCCTTAGCGCCCACATACAGCCCTATGCGCCCTCCTACAGCCCTAGGCGCCCACCGGCAGCCCTCAGCGCCCACCTACAGCACTGAGCGCACACCTACAGCCGTGAGCGCACACCTACAGCCCTCATCGCCCACCTGCAGCCCTAGGCGCCCACCTACAGCACTAAGCGCCCACCTACAGCCCTGAGCGCCCACCTCCAGCCCTGAGGGCGCACATACAGCCGTAAGCGCCCACCTACAGACCTAATCGCCCATCAACAGCCCTGAGCGCCCACCTGCAGCCCTAAGCGCCCACCACCAGCACTAAGCGCCCACCTACAGCCCTTATCGCTCACCTACAGCCCTAAGCGCCCATCTAAAGCACTGAGCTACCAACTATATCCCAAAGCGCCCTCCTACAGCCCTAATCTCCCACCTACCGCCCTAAGCGGCAACCTACAGCCGTAAGCGCCCACCATCAGCCCTAAGCGCCCATCTACAGAACTAACCGCCAGCCGACAGCCCTAAGCGCCCACCTACAGCCCTACGCGCCCACATACAGCCCATAGCGCCCACCTACAGCCCTATGCGCCCACATACAGCCCTTAACGCCCACCTAAAGCCCTAAGCGCCCACCTACAGCCATGAGAGCCCACCCACGGCCCTAAGAGCCCACCTAAATCCCTGAGCGCCCTTCTAAAGCACTAAGCGACCACCTACAGCCCTAAGCGCACACCTACAGCCCTGAGCGTCCACCTGCAGCACTAAGCGCCAGCCGACAGCCCGAAACGGCCGTCTACAGCCCTAATCGCCCAACAACAGCCCCCAGCGCCCATCTACATGCCTAAGTGACCACCTGAAGCCCTTAGCGCCCACCTACAGCCCTAAGCGCCCACCTACAGCCCTAAGCGCCCGCCGACAGCCCTAGGCGCCCACCTACAGCCTTAATCGCCCACCAACAGCCCTGACCGCCCAAATAAAGCCCTAAGCGCCCACCTACAGCCCCGAGAGCCCAACGGCAGCCCTAAGAGCCCAACTGCAGCTCAGAGCGCCCATCGAAAGCACTGAGCGACCACCTACAGTCCTAAGCGCCCACCTAGAGCCCTCATCGCCCACCTACCACCCTAAGCGCCACAATACAGCCGTAAGCGCCCACATACAGCCCTAAGCGCCCACCTACAGCACTAAGCGCCAGCCGACAGCCCGAAGCGCCCGTCTACAGCCCGAATCGCCCATCAACAGCCCTGAGCGCCCACCTACATCTCTAAGCGACCACCTGAAGCCCTATGCGCCCACCTACATCCCACAGCGCCCGCCGACAACCCTGAGCGCCCACCTACAGCCCTAAACGCCCACCTAAAGCCCTAAGAGCCCTCCTACAGCCCTGAGAGCCCACCCACAGCCCTACGAGCCCACCTATATCCCTAAGCGCCCTCCTACAGCCCTAATCTCCCACCTACCGCCCTAAGCGGCAACCTACAGCCGTAAGCGCCCACCATAAGCCCTAAGCGCCCATCTACAGAACTATCCGCCAGCCGACAGCCCGAAGCGCCCACCTACAGCCCTACGCGCCCACATACAGCCCTTAGCGCCCACCTACAGCCCTATGCGCCCACCTACAGTCCTAAGCGCCCACCGGCAGCCCTCAGCGCCCACCTACAGCCCTGAGCGCACACCTACAGCCCTGAGCGCACACCTACAGCCCTCATCGCCCACCTGCAGCCCTACGCGCCCACCTACAGCACTAAGCGCCCACCTACAGCCGTGAGCGCCCACCTCCAGCCCTGAGGGCGCACATACAGCCGTAAGCGCCCACCTACAGACCTAATCGCCCACCAACAGCCCTGAGCGCCCACCTGCAGCCCTAAGCGCCCACCTCCAGCCCTAAGCGCCCACCTACAGCACTTACCGCCCACCTACAGCACTAAGCGCCCACCTAAAGCACTGAGCGACCACCTATATCCCTAAGCGCCCTCCTACAGCCCTAATCGCCCACCTACCGCCCTAAGCGCCAACCTACAGCCGTAAGCGCCCACCAACAGCCCTAAGCGCCCTTATACAGAACTAACCGCCAGCCGACAGCCCTAAGCGCCCACCTACAGCCCTAAACGGCCACCTACAGACCTAAGCGCCCGCCGACAGCCCTGAGCGCCCACCTACAGCCCTAAACGCCCACCTAAAGCCCTGAGCGCCCACCTACAGCCATAATCGCCCACCTCAAGCCCTACGCGCCCACCTACAGTCGTGAGAGCCCAACCACAGTCCTCAGCGCGCACCTACAGCAATCAGCGCCCACCTACAGCCCTCAGCACCCACCTACAGCCCTAAGCGCCCACCTACAGCCGTGAGCGCCCACCTCCAGCCCTGAGGGCGCACATACAGCCGTAAGCGCCCACCTACAGACCTAATCGCCCACCAACAGCCCTGAGCGCCCACCTGCAGCCCTAAGCGCCCACCTACAGCCTTAAGCGCCCACCTACAGCACTTACCGCCCACCTACAGTACTAAGCGCCCATCTAAAGCACTGAGCGACCACCAATATCCCTAACCGCCCTCCTACAGCCCTAATCGCCCACCTACCGCCCTAAGCGCCAACCTACAGCCGTAAGCGCCCACCAACAGCCCTAAGCGCCCATCTACAGAACTAACCGCCAGC
Organism: Hydrolagus colliei; assembly: GCA_035084275.1. Classification (NCBI taxonomy): domain Eukaryota; kingdom Metazoa; phylum Chordata; class Chondrichthyes; order Chimaeriformes; family Chimaeridae; genus Hydrolagus; species Hydrolagus colliei. Next base: position 87,972 of record JAYJKW010000347.1, read on the forward strand.
CGACAGCCCTACGCGCCCACCTACAGCCCTAAGCGGCCACCTACAGACCTACGCGCCCGCCGACAGCCCTGAGCGCCCACCTACCGCCCTAAACGCCCACCTAAAGCCCTAAGCGCCCACCTACAGCCCTGAGAGCCCACCCACAGCCCTAAGAGCGCACCTACATCCCTGAGCGCCCTTCTAAAGCACTAAGCGACCACCTACAGCCCTTAGCACACACCTACAGCCCTGAGCGTCCACCTGCAGCACTAAGCGCCAGCCGACAGCCCGAAACGGCCGTCTACAGCCCTAATCGCCCAACAACAGCCCCCAGCGCCCATCTACATCCCTAAGTGACCACCTGAAGCCCTTAGCGCCCACCTACAGCCCAAAGCGCCCACCTACAGCCCTAAGCGCCCGCCGACAGCCCTAAGCGCCCACCTACAGCCCTTACAGCCCACCTACAGCCCTAAGCGCCCATCTAAAGCACTGAGCGACCACCTATATCCCTAAGCGCCCTCCTACAGCCCTAATCGCCCAACTACAGCCCTACGCGCCCACATACAGCCCTTAGCGCCCACCTACAAACCTATGCGCCCACCTACAGCCCTAAGCGCCCACCTACAGCCCTAGGCGCCCACCTACAGCCCTTACCGCCCACCAACAGCCCTGAGCGACCAACGACATTCCTAAGCGACCACCTAAAGCCCTACGCGCCCACCTACAGCCCTAAACGCCCATCTAAAGCACTGAGCGACCAACTACAGCCCTAAGCGCCCACCTGTAGCCAACAGCGCTTCCTAGAGCACTGAGCGCCCACCTACAGCACTAAGCGCCCACCTACAGCACTAGGCGCCCACCTCCAGCCCTAAGCGCCCACCTACAGCCCTTACCGCCCACCTACAGCCCTAAGCGCCCATCTAAAGCACTGAGCGACCACCTACATCCCTAAGCGCCCTCCTACAGCCCTAATCGCCCACCTAACGCCCTAAGCGCCAACCTACAGCCGTAAGCGCCCACCAACAGCCCTAAGCGCCCATCTACAGCACTAACCGCAAGCCGACAGCCCTAAACGCCCACCTACTGCCCTCATTGCCCACCAACAGCCCTGAGCGACCAACGACATTCCTAAGCGACCACCTAAAGCCCTACGCGCCCACCTACAGCCCTAAACGCCCATCTAAAGCACTGAGCGACCAACTACAGCCCTAAGCGCCCACCTACAGCCCTGAAAGCCCACCCACAGCCCTAAGAGCGCACCTACATCCCTGAGCGCCCTTCTAAAGCACTAAGCGACCACCTACAACCCTTAACACACCTACAGCCCTGAGCGTCCACCTGCAGCACTAAGCGCCAGCCGACAGCCCGAAACGGCCGTCTACAGCCCTAATCGCCCAACAACAGCCCCCAGCGCCCATCTACATCCCTAAGTGACCACCTGAAGCCCTAAGCGCCCACCTCCAGCCCTAAGCGCCCACCTACAGCACTTACCGCCCACCTACAGCACTAAGCGCCCACCTAAAGCACTGAGCGACCACCTATATCCCTAAGCGCCCTCCTACAGCCCTAATCGCCCACCTACCGCCCTAAGCGCCAACCTACAGCCGTAAGCGCCCACCAACAGCCCTAAGCGCCCTTATACAGAACTAACCGCCAGCCGACAGCCCTAAGCGCCCACCTACAGCCCTAAACGGCCACCTACAGACCTAAGCGCCCGCCGACAGCCCTGAGCGCCCACCTACAGCCCTAAACGCCCACCTAAAGCCCTGAGCGCCCACCTACAGCCATAATCGCCCACCTCAAGCCCTACGCGCCCACCTACAGTCGTGAGAGCCCAACCACAGCCCTCAGCGCGCACCTACAGCAATCAGCGCCCACCTACAGCCCTCAGCACCCACCTACAGCCCTAAGCGCCCACCTACAGCCGTGAGCGCCCACCTCCAGCCCTGAGGGCGCACATACAGCCGTAAGCGCCCACCTACAGACCTAATCGCCCACCAACAGCCCTGAGCGCCCACCTGCAGCCCTAAGCGCCCACCTACAGCCTTAAGCGCCCACCTACAGCACTTACCGCCCACCTACAGTACTAAGCGCCCATCTAAAGCACTGAGCGACCACCAATATCCCTAACCGCCCTCCTACAGCCCTAATCGCCCACCTACCGCCCTAAGCGCCAACCTACAGCCGTAAGCGCCCACCAACAGCCCTAAGCGCCCATCTACAGAACTAACCGCCAGCCGACAGCCCTACGCGCCCACCTACAGCCCTAAGCGGCCACCTACAGACCTACGCGCCCGCCGACAGCCCTGAGCGCCCACCTACCGCCCTAAACGCCCACCTAAAGCCCTAAGCGCCCACCTACAGCCCTGAGAGCCCACCCACAGCCCTAAGAGCGCACCTACATCCCTGAGCGCCCTTCTAAAGCACTAAGCGACCACCTACAGCCCTTAGCACACACCTACAGCCCTGAGCGTCCACCTGCAGCACTAAGCGCCAGCCGACAGCCCGAAACGGCCGTCTACAGCCCTAATCGCCCAACAACAGCCCCCAGCGCCCATCTACATCCCTAAGTGACCACCTGAAGCCCTTAGCGCCCACCTACAGCCCAAAGCGCCCACCTACAGCCCTAAGCGCCCGCCGACAGCCCTAAGCGCCCACCTACAGCCCTTACAGCCCACCTACAGCCCTAAGCGCCCATCTAAAGCACTGAGCGACCACCTATATCCCTAAGCGCCCTCCTACAGCCCTAATCGCCCAACTACAGCCCTACGCGCCCACATACAGCCCTTAGCGCCCACCTACAAACCTATGCGCCCACCTACAGCCCTAAGCGCCCACCTACAGCCCTAGGCGCCCACCTACAGCCCTTACCGCCCACCAACAGCCCTGAGCGACCAACGACATTCCTAAGCGACCACCTAAAGCCCTACGCGCCCACCTACAGCCCTAAACGCCCATCTAAAGCACTGAGCGACCAACTACAGCCCTAAGCGCCCACCTGTAGCCAACAGCGCTTCCTAGAGCACTGAGCGCCCACCTACAGCACTAAGCGCCCACCTACAGCACTAGGCGCCCACCTCCAGCCCTAAGCGCCCACCTACAGCCCTTACCGCCCACCTACAGCCCTAAGCGCCCATCTAAAGCACTGAGCGACCACCTACATCCCTAAGCGCCCTCCTACAGCCCTAATCGCCCACCTAACGCCCTAAGCGCCAACCTACAGCCGTAAGCGCCCACCAACAGCCCTAAGCGCCCATCTACAGCACTAACCGCAAGCCGACAGCCCTAAACGCCCACCTACTGCCCTCATTGCCCACCAACAGCCCTGAGCGACCAACGACATTCCTAAGCGACCACCTAAAGCCCTACGCGCCCACCTACAGCCCTAAACGCCCATCTAAAGCACTGAGCGACCAACTACAGCCCTAAGCGCCCACCTACAGCCCTGAAAGCCCACCCACAGCCCTAAGAGCGCACCTACATCCCTGAGCGCCCTTCTAAAGCACTAAGCGACCACCTACAGCCCTTAACACACCTACAGCCCTGAGCGTCCACCTGCAGCACTAAGCGCCAGCCGACAGCCCGAAACGGCCGTCTACAGCCCTAATCGCCCAACAACAGCCCCCAGCGCCCATCTACATCCCTAAGTGACCACCTGAAGCCCTTAGCGCCCACCTGCAGCCCAAAGCGCCCACCTACAGCCCTAAGCGCCCGCCGACAGCCCTAAGCGCCCACCTACAGCCCTTACAGCCCACCTACAGCCCTAAGCGCCCATCTAAAGCACTGAGCGACCACCTATATCCCTAAGCGCCCTCCTACAGCCCTAATCGCCCACCTACAGCCCTACGCGCCCACATACAGACCTTAGCGCCCACCTAAAACCCTATGCGCCCACCTACAGCCCTAAGCGCCCACCTACAGCCCTAGGCGCCCACCAACAGCCCTTACCGCCCACCAACAGCCCTGAGCGACCAACGACATTCCTAAGCGACCACCTAAAGCCCTACGCGCCCACCTACAGCCCTAAACGCCCATCTAAAGCACTGAGCGACCAACTACAGCCCTAAGCGCCCACCTGTAGCCCACAGCGCTTCCTAGAGCACTGAGCGCCCACCTACAGACATAATCGCCCACCTACAGCACTTAGCGCCCACCTACAGCCCTAGGCGCCCACCTCCAGCCCTAAGCGCCCACCTACAGCCCTTACCGCCCACCTACAGCCCTAAGCGCCCATCTAAAGCACTGAGCGACCACCTACATACCTAAGCGCCCTCCTACAGCCCTAATCGCCCACCTAACGCCCTAAGCGCCAACCTACAGCCGTAAGCGCCCACCAACAGCCCTAAGCGCCCATCTACAGCACTAACCGCCAGCCGACAGCCCTAAACGCCCACCTACTGCCCTCATTGCCCACCAACAGCCCTGAGCGACCAACGACATTCCTAAGCGACCACCTAAAGCCCTAGGCGCCCACCTACAGCCCTAAACGCCCATCTAAAGCACTGAGCGACCAACTACAGCCCTAAGCGCCCACCTGTAGCCCACAGCGCTTCCTAGAGCACTGAGCGCCTACCTACAGCCCTATTCGCCCACCAACAGCCCTGAGCGCCCACCTGCAGCCCTAAGCGCCCACCTCCAGCCCTAAGCGCCCACCTACAGCCCTTACCGCCCACCTACAGCGCTAAGCGCCCATCTAAAGCACTGAGCGACCACCTATATCCCTAAGCGCCCACCTACAGCCCTAATCGCCCACCTACCGCCCTAAGCGCCAACCTAGAGCCGTAAGCGCCCACCAACAGACCTAAGCGCCCATCTACAGAACTAACCGCCAGCCGACAGCCCTAAGCGCCCATCTACAGGCTAAGCGGCCACCTACAGCCCTAAGCGCCCGCCGACAGCACTGAGCGCCCACCTACAGCCCTAAACGCCCACCTAAAGCCCGAAGCGCCCACCTACAGCCCTGAGAGCCCACCCACAGCCCTAAGAGCCCACCTACATCCCTGAGCGCCCTTCTAAAGCACTGAGCGACCACCTACAGCCCTTATCGCACACCTACAGCCCTGAGCGTCCACCTGCAGCACTAAGAGCCAGCCGACAGCCCGAAGCGGCCGTCTGCAGCCCTAATCGCCCAACAACAGCCCCCAGCGCCCATCTACATCCCTAAGTGACCACCTGAAGCCCTTAGCGCCCACCTACAGCCCTAAGCGCCCACCTACAGACCTAAGCGCCCGCCGACAGCCCTAAGCGCCCACCTACAGCCCCAATCGCCCACCAACAGCCCTGAGCGCCCACCTACAGCCATAATCGCCCACCTCAAGCCCTACGCGCCCACCTACAGACGTGAGAGCCCAACCACAGCCCTCAGCGCCCACCTACAGCCCTCAGCGCCCACCTAAAGCCCTAAGCGCCCACCTACATACCTCAGCGCCCACCTACAGTCCTAAGTGCCCACCTACAGCCCTCAGCGCCTACCTGCAGCCCTAAGCGCCCACCTAAATCCCTAAGCGCCCACCTACATCCCTCAGCGCCCACCTACAGCCCTAAGTGCCCACCTACAGCCCTAAGTGCCCACCTACAGCACTCAGCGCCCACCTACAGCCCTGAGCGCCCACCTACATCCCTAAGCGCCCACCTAAAGCGCTAATCGCCCACCTGAAGCGCTAAGCGCCCACCTACAGCACTGAGCGCCCTCCTACAGCCCTAATCGATCACCTACAGCCATACGCGCCCACCTACGGTTCTGAGCGTCCACCTACAGCGCTGATAGCCCATCTACAGCTCTAAGAGCTCACCTACTGCTCTAACCACCCACCTAAAGCACTGAGAGACAACCTACAGCCCTAAGCGCCCTCCTACAGCACTAATCGCCCCCCTGCAGCCCACAGCGCCTCCTAGAGCACTGAGCGCCTACCTACAACCCTAATCGCCCACCTACAGCCCTAAGCGCCCATCTACAGCCCTAAGCGCCCGCCGACAGCTCTGAGCGCCCACCTACAGCCCTAAACGCCCACCTAAAGCCCTAACCGCCCACCTACAGCCCTGAGAGCCCACCCACAGCCCTAGGAGCCCACCCACAGCCCTGAGCGCCCTTCTAAAGCACTGAGCGACCACCTACATCCCTAAGCGACCACCTAAAGCCCTAAGCGCCCACCTACATCCCAAAGCGCCCGCCGACAGCCCTGAGCGCCCACCTACAGCCCTAAACGCCCACCTAAAGCCCTAAGCGCCCATCTACAGCTCTGAGAGCCTACGCACAGCCCTAAGAGCCCACCTACAGCCCTGAGCGCCCTTCTAAAGCACTGAGCGACCACCTACAGCCCAAAGCGCCACCTACAGCCCTAAGCGCCCACCTACAGCCCTGAGTGCCCACCTACAGCCCTCAGCGCCCACCTACTGCGCTTAGCGCACACCTACAGCCCTGAGCGCACACCTACAGCCCTGAGCGCCCACCTACATCCTGAAGCGCCCGTCTACAGCCCTAATCGCCCAACAACAGACCCGAGCGCCCACCTACATCCCTAAGTGACCACCGAAAGCCCTAAGCGCCCACCTACAGCCCTAAGCGCCCACCTACAGACCTAAGTGCCCGCCGACAGCCCTAAGCGCCCACCTACAGCCCCAATCGCCCACCAACAGCCCTGAGCGCCCACCTACAGCCATAATCGCCCACCTCAAGCCCTACGCGCCCACCTACAGCCATAATCGCCCACCTCAAGCCCTTCGCGCCCACCTACAGCCCTCAGCGCCCACCGAAAGCCCTAAGCGCCCACCTACATCCCTCAGCGCCCATCTACAGTCCTAAGTGCCCACCTACAGCCCTCAGCGCCTACCTACAGCCCTAAGCGCCTTTCCTAAATCCCTAAGCGCCCACCTACATCCCTCAGCGCCCACCTACAGCCCTAAGTGCCCACCTACAGCCCTAAGTGCCCACCTACAGCACTCAGCGCCCACCTACAGCCCTGAGCGCCCACCTACATCCCTAAGCGCCCACCTAAAGCGCTAATCGCCCACCTAAAGCGCTAAGCGACCACCTGCAGCACTGAGCGCCCTCCTACAGCCCTAATCGATCACCTACAGCCATACGCGCCCACCTACGGTTCTGAGCGTCCAACTACAGCGCTGATAGCCCAACCACAGCACTAAGAGCTCACCTACTGCCCTAACCAACCACCTAAAGCACTGAGCGACAACCTACAGCCCAAAGCGCCGTCCTACAGCCCTAATCGCCCACCTGCAGCCCACAGCGCCTCCTAGAGCACTGAGCGCCTACCTACAGCCCTAATCGCCCACCTACAGCCCTAAGCGCCCATCTGCAGCCCTAAGCGCCCGCCGACAGCTCTGAGCGCCCACCTACAGCCCTAAACGCCCACCTAAAGCCCTAAGCGCCCACCTACAGCCCTGAGAGCCCACCCACAGCCCTAGGAGCCCACCCACAGCCCTGAGCGCCCTTCTAAAGCACTGAGCGACCACCTACATCGCCTAAGCGACCCCCTAAAGCCCTAAGCGCCCACCTACATCCCAAAGCGCCCGCCGACAGCCATGAGCGCCCACCTACAGCCCTAAACGCCCACCTAAAGCCCTAAGCGCCCCATCTACAGCTCTGAGAGCCTACGCACAGCCCTAAGAGCCCACCTACAGCCCTGAGCGCCCTTCTAAAGCACTGAGCGCCCACCTACAGCCCTAAACGCCCACCTAAAGCCCTAATCGCCCACCTACAGCCCTGAGAGCCCACCCACAGCCCTAGGAGCCCACCTACAGCCCTGAGCGCCCTTCTAAAGCACTCAGCGACCACCTACAGCCCTAAGCGCCACCTACAGCCCTGAGCGCCCACCTACAGCCCGAAGCGCCCGTCTACAGCCCTAATCGCCCAACAACAGCCCCGAGCGCTCACCTACATCCCTAAGTGACCACCGAAAGCCCTAAGCGCCCACCTACAGCCCTAAGCGCCGAACTAAAGACCTAAGCGCCCGCCGACAGCCCTAAGCGCCCACCTACAGCCCCAATCGCCCACCAACAGCCTGAGCGCCCACCTACAGCCATAATCGCCCACCTCAAGCCCTACGCGCCCACCTACAGTCGTGAGAGCTCAACCACAGCCCTCAGCGCCCCACCTACAGCCCTCAGCGCCCACCTAAAGCCCTAAGCGCCCACCTACATCCCTCAGCGCCCACCTACAGTCCTAAGTGCCCACCTACAGCCCTCAGCGCCTACCTACAGCCCTAAGCGCCCACCTAAATCCCTAAGCGCCCACCTACATCCTCAGCGCCCACCTACAGCCCCAAGTGCCCACCTACATCCCTAAGTGACCACCTGAAGCCCTAAGCGCCCCACCTACAGCCCTAAGCGCCCACCTACAGCCCTAAGCGCACGCCGACAGCCCTAGGCGCCCACCTACAGCCCTAATCGCCCACCAACAGCACTGACCGCCCACCTAAAGCCCTAAGCGCCCACCTACAGCCCTGACAGCCCAACGACAGCCCTAAGAGCCCACCTACAGCCCAGAGCGCGCATTTAAAGCACTGAGCAACCACCTACAGCCCTAAGGGCCCACCTACAGCCCTCATCGCACACCTACCGCCCTAAGCGATACAATACAGCCGTAAGCGCCCACATACAGCCCTAAGCGCCCACCTACAGCACTAAGCGCCAGCCGACAGCCCGAAGCGCCCGTCTACAGCCCTATTCGCCCATCAACAGCCCTGAGCGCCCACCTGCATCCCAAAGCGCCCAACTACAGCCCTAAGCGCCCACCTACAGACCTAAGCGCCCGCCGACAGCCCTAAGCGCCCACCTACAGCCCTAATCGCCCACCATAAACGCCCAACTAAAGCCCTACGCGCCCATCTACAGTCCTGAGAGCCCAACGACAGCCCTAAGAGCCCACCTTCAGCCCTGAGCGCCCACCTACAGCCCTAAGCGCACACCTACAGCCCTGAGCGTCCACCTGCAGCACTAAGCGCCAGCCGACAGCCCGAAGCGGCCGTCTACAGCCCTAATCGCCCATCAACAGCCCCCAGCGCCCATCTACATCCCTAAGTGACCACCTGAAGCCCTAAGCGCCCACAAACAGCCCTAAGCGCCCACCTACAGCCCTAAGCGGCCACCTACAGCCCTAAGCGGCCACCTAGAGCCCTATGCGCCAGCCGACAGCCCTGAGCGCCCACCTACTGCCCTAAACGCCCACCTAAAGCCCTAATCGCCCACCTACAGCCCTGAGAGCCCACCCCCGGCCCTAAGAGCCCAACTACAGCCCTGAGCGCACTTCTAAAGCACTGAGCGACCACCTACAGCCCTAAGCGTCCACCTACAGCCCTGAGTGCCCACCTACAGCCCTCAGCGCACACCTACAGCCCTCAGCGCCCACCTACTGCCCTAAGCGCACACCTACAGCCCTGAGCGCCCACCTACAGCACTAAGCGCTAGCCGACAGCCCGAAGCGCCCGTCTACAGCCGTAATCGCCCAACAACAGCACCCAGCGCCCAACTACATCCCTAAGTGACCATCTAAAGCCCAAAGCGCCCACCTACAGCCCTAAGCGCCCACCTACAGACCTAATCGCCCGCCGACAGCCCTAAGCGCCCACCACAGCCCTAATCGCCCTCCAACAGCCCTGAGCGCCCACCTACAGCCATAAACGCCCACCTAAAGCCCTACACGCCCACCTACAGTCGTGAGAGCCCAACGACAGCCCTACGAGCCCACCTACAGCCCTGAGCGCTCATCTAAAGCACTGAGCGACCAACTACAGCCCTAAGCGCCCAACTACAGCCCTCATCGCCCACCTGCCGCCCTAAGCGCCAAATTACAGCCGTAAGCGCCCACCTACAGCCCTAAGCGCCCACCTACAGCCCAAAGCGCCCACCAACAGCCCTGAGCGCCCAACTACAGCCCTAAGCGCCCACCTACAGCGCTGAGCGCACAACTACTGTTCTCAGCGCCCACCTACAGCCCTGAGCGCCCAACTACAGCCCTAAGCGCACACCTACAGCCCTGGGCGCACACCTACAGCCCTCATCGTCCCACCTACAGCCCTGAGAGCCCATCGGCAGCCCTAAGAGCCCAACTGCAGCCCAGAGCGCCCATCTCCAGCACTGAGCGCCCACCTACAGCCCTAAGCGCCCACCGACAGCCCCTCATCGCCCACCTACCGTGCTAAGCGCCACAATACAGCCGTAAGCGCCCACATACAGCCCTAATCGCCCATCAACAGCCCTGAGCGCCCACCTACATCCCTAAGCGACCACCTAAAGCCCAAAGCGCCCAACTACATCCCAAAGCGCCTGCCGACAGCCCTGAGCGCCCCACCTACAGCCCTAAACGCCCAGCTAAAGCCCTAAGCGCCCACCTACAGCCCTGAGAGCCCACCCACAGCCCTAAGATCCCACCTATAGCCCTGAGCGCCCTTCTAAAGCACTGAGCGACCACCTACAGCCCTAAGCGCCAACTACAGCGCTAAGTGCCCACCTACAGCCCTGAGAGCCCAATCACAGCCCTAAGCGCCCACCTACAGCCCTGAGTGCCCACCTACAGCCCTCAGCGCCCACCTACTGCCCAAAGCGCCCACCTACAGCCCTGAGCGCACACCTACAGCCCTGAGCGCCCACCTACAGCCCGAAGCGCCCGTCTACAGCCCTAATCGCCCAACAACATCCCCGAGCGCCCAACTACATCCCTAAGTGACCACCGAAAGCCCTAAGCGCCCACCTACAGCCCCAATCGCCCTCCAACAGCCCTGAGCGCCCACCTACAGCCATAATCGCCCACCTCAAGCGTTACGCGCCACCTACAGTCGTGAGAGCCCAACCACAGCCCTCAGCGCCCACCTACAGCCCTCAGCGCCCACCCTAAAGCCTTTAAGCGCCCACCTACATCATCAGCGCCCACCTACAGTCCTAAGTGCCCACCTACAGCCCTCAGCGCCCACCTACAGTCCTTAGCGCCCACCTACAGCCCTGAGCGCCCACCTACAGCCCTAAGCGCCCAACTAAAGCGCTAATCGCCCACCTAAAGCACTAAGCGCCCACCTACAGCACTGAGCGCCCTCCTACAGCCCTAATCGATCACCTACAGCCATACGCGCCCACCTACGGTTCTGAGCGTCCACCTACAGCGCTGATAGCCCAACCACAGCACTAAAAGCTCACCTACTGCCCTAACCACCCACCTAATGCACTGAGAGACAACCTACAGCACTAAGCGCCCTCCTACAGCCCTAATCGCCCACCTGCAGCCCACAGCGCCTCCTGGAGCACTGAGCGCCTACCTAGAGCCCTAATCGCCCACCTACAGCCCTAGGCGCCCATCTACAGCCCTACGCACCTACCTATAGCACTTAGCGCACACCTACAGCCCTCAGCGCCCGCCGACAGCCCTGAGCGCCCACCTACAGCCCTAAACGCCCACCTAAAGGCCTAAGCGCCCACCTACAGCCCTGAGAGCCCACCCACAGCCCTAGGAGCCCAACTACAGCCCTGAGCGCCCTTCCAAAGCACTGAGCGACCACCTACAGCGCTAAGTGCCCACCTACATCCCTCAGCGCCCACCTACAGCCCTAAGCGCACACCTACAGCCCTGAGCGTCCACCTGCAGCACTAAGCGCCAGCCGACAGCCCGAAGCGGCCGCCTCCAGCCCTAATCGTCCAACAACAGCCCCCAGCGCCCATCTACATCCCTAAGTGACCACCCGAAGCACTAAGCGCCCACCTACAGCCCTAAGCGCCCACCTACAGCCCTAAGCGCCCACCTACAGCCCTGAGCGCCCACCTACAGCCCTAAGCGCCCAAATAAAGCGCTAATCGCCCACCTAAAGCACTAAGCGCCCACCCACAGCACTGTGCGCCCTCCTACAGCCCTAATCGATCACCTACAGCCATACGCGCCCACCTACGGTTCTGAGCGTCCACCTACAGCGCTGATAGCCCAACCACAGCACTAAGAGCTCACCTACTGCCCTAACCACCCACCTAAAGCACTGAGAGACAACCTACAGCACTAAGCGCCCTCCTACAGCCCTAATCGCCCACCTGCAGCCCACAGCGCCTCCTAGAGCACTGAGCGCCTACCTACAGCACTAATCGCCCACCTACAGCCCTAGGCGCCCATCTACAGCCCTAAGCAACTACCTATAGCACTTAGCGCACACCTACAGCCCTTGGCGCCCGCCGACAGCCCTGACCGCCCACCTACAGCCCTAAACGCCCACCTAAAGGCCTATGCGCCCACCTACAGCTCTGAGAGCCTACCCACAGCCCTAGGAGCCCAACTACAGCCCTGAGCGCCCTTCTAAAGCACTGAGCGACCACCTACAGCCCTAAGCGCCCACCTACAGCGCTAACTGCCCACCTACAGCCCTCAGCGCCCACCTACAGCCCTAAGCGCACACCTACAGCCCTGAGCGTCCACCTGCAGCACTAAGCGCCAGCCGACAGCCCGAAGCGGCCGTCTACAGCCCTAATCGCCCAACAACAGCCCCCAGCGTCCATCTACATCCCTAAGTGACCACCCGAAGCCCTAAGCGCCGACCTACATCCCTGAGCGCCCACCTACAGCCCTAATCGCCCCGCCGACAGCCTTAGGCGCCCACCTACAGCCGTAATCGCCCACCAACAGCACTGACCGCCCACCCAAAGCCCTAAGCGCCCACCTACAGCCCTGACAGCCCAACGACAGCCCTAAGAGCCCACCTACAGCCCAGAGCGCCCATCTAAAGCACTGAGCAACCACCTACAGCCCTAAGCGCCCACCTACAGCCCTCATCGCCCACCTACCGCCCTAAGCGCCACAATACAGCCGTAAGCGCCCACATACAGCCCTAAGCGCCCACCTACAGCACTAAGCGCCAGCCGACAGCCCGAAGCGCCCGTCTACAGCCCTAATCGCCCATCAACAGCCGGAGCGCCCACCTACATCCTAAGCGACCACCTAAAGCCTTAAGCGCCCACCTACATCCCAAAGCGCCCACCGACAGCCCTGAGCGCCCACCTACAGCCCTAAACGCCCACGTAAAGCCCTAAGCGCCCACCTACAGCCCTGAGAGCCCACCCACAGCCCTAAGAGCCCACCTACAGCCCTGAGCGCCCACCTACAGCCCTACGCGCCCACCTACAGCCCAACGCGCCCATCTACAGCTCTAATCGCCCACCAACAGCCCTGAGTGCCCAACTACAGCACTAAGCGCCCACCTACAGCGCTGAGCGCACACCTACTGTTCTCAGCGCCCACCTACAGCCCTGAGAGCCCAACCACAGCACTAAGATCTCACCTACTGCCCTCAACACCCACCTAAAGCACTGAGCGACAACCTACAGCCCCAAGACGCCACCTGCACCCCTATGCGCCCACCTGCAGCCCACTGCGCACATCTGCAGCCCACAGCGCCAACTAGAGCACTGTGCGCCTACCTACAGCCCTATTCGCCCACCTACAGCCCTAAGCGCCCATCTACAGCCCTAAGCACCCACCTAGATTCCTAAACGCCCACCTACAGCGCTAAGCGCCCACCTGCTGCTCTGAACGCCCACCTACAACCCTACGCGACCACCTACCGCCCTAAGCGCCACAATACAGCCGTAAGAGCCCACATACAGCCCTAAGCGCCCACCTACAGCACTAAGCGCCAGCCGACAGCCCGAAGCGCCCGTCTACAGCCCTAATCGCCCATCAACAGCCCTGAGCGCCCACCTACATCCCTAAGCGACCACCTAAAGCCTTAAGCGCCCACCTACATCCCAAAGCGCCCACCGACAGCCCTGAGCGCCCAACTACAGCCCTAAACGCCCACCTAAAGCCCTAAGCGCCCACCTACAGCCCTGAGAGCACACCCACAGCCCTAAGAGCCCACCTACAGCCCTGAGCGCCCACCTATAGCCCTACGCGCCCACCTACAGCCCAACGCGCCCCATCTACAGCTCTACTCGCCCACCAACAGCCCTGAGTGCCCAACTACAGCCCTAAGCGCCCACCTACAGCGCTGAGCGCACACCTACTGTTCTCAGCGCCCACCTACAGCCCTGCGAGCCCAACCACAGCACTACGATCTCACCTACTGCACTCAACACCCACCTAAAGCACTGAGCGACAACCTACAGCCCCAAGACGCCACCTGCACCCCTAAGCGCCCACCTGCAGCCCAGAGCGCCCATCTGCAGCCCACAGCGCCAACTAGAGCACTGAGCGCCTACCTACAGCCCTATTCGCCCACCTACAGCCCTAAGCGCCCATCTACAGCCCTAAGCACCCCACCTACATTCCTAAACGCCCACCTACAGCGCTAAGCGCCCACCTGCTGCTCTGAACGCCCACCTACAACACTACGCGACCACCTACCGCCCTAAGCGCCAAACAGCAGCCCAAAGCGCCCAACTACAATCCTAAGCGCCCACCTACAGACCTAAGCGCCCGCCGACAGCCCTAAGCGCCCACCTACAGCCCTAATCGCCCACCAACAGCCCTGAGCGCCCACCTACAGCCCTAACCGCCCAACTAAAGCCCTAAGCGCCACCCTACAGCCCTGAGTGCACACCTACAGCCCTAAGAGCCCACCTACAGCCCCACGCGCCCTCCGACAGACCTAAGCGCACATCTACAGCCATGATCGCCCGCATACAGCTCTGAGCGCCCAACTACAGGCGAAGGCGACAACCTACAGCCCTGAGTGCCCAACTACAGATCTAAGAGCCCACCTACAGCCCTACGCGCCCTCCGACAGACCTAAGCGTACATCTACAGCCATGATCGCCCACATACAGCCCTAAGCGCCCACCTACAGCCCTAAGCGGCTACCTACAGCCCTAAGCGGCCACCTAGAGCCCTAAGCGCCAGCCGACAGCCCTGAGCGCCCACCTACTGCCCTAAACGCCCACCTAAAGCCCTAAGCGCCAACCTGCAGCGCTGAGAGCCCAACCACAGCCCTACGAGCCCAAATACAGCCCTGAGCGCACTTCTAAAGCACTGAGCGTCCACCTACAGCCCTAAGCGCCCACCTACAGCCCTGATTGCCCACCTACAGCCCTGAGCGCCCACCTACAGCACTAAGCGCCAGCCGACAGCCCGAAGCGCCCGTCTGCAGCCCTAATAGCCCAACAACAGCCCCCAGCGCCCACCTACATCCCTAAGTGACCATCTAAAGCCCTAAGCTCCCACCTACAGCCCTAAGCGCCCACCTACAGAGCTAAGCGCCCGCCGACATCCCTAAGCGCCCACCTACAGCCCTAATCGCCCAACAACAGCCCTGAGCGCCCACCTACAGCCATAAACGCCCACCTAAAGCCCTACGCGCCCACCTACAGTCGTGAGAGCCCAACGACAGCCTAAGAGCCCACCTACAACCCTGAGCGCTCATCTAAAGCACTGAGCGACCAACTACAACCCTAAGCGCCCAACTACAGCCCTCATCGCCCACCTACCGCCCTAAGCGCCAAATTACAGCCGTAAGCGCCCACATATAGCCCTAAGCGCCAGCCGACAGCCCGATGCGCCCGTCTACAGCCCTAATCGCCCAGCAACAGCCCTGAGCGCCCACCTACAGACTTAAGAGCCCACCTAAAGCCCTAAGCGCCCACCTACATCCCTCAGCGCCCACCTACATCCCTCAGCGCCCACCTACATCCCTCAGCGCCCACCTACAGCCCTAAGTGCCCACCTACAGCCCTCAGCGCCCACCTGCAGCCCTAAGCGCACACCTACAGCCCTGAGCGCCCAACTACAGCCATAAGCGCACACCTACAGCCCTGAGCGCCCACCTACAGCCCTAAGCACCCACCTAAAGCGCGAAGCGCCCACCTACAGCGCTAAGAGCCCTCCTAAAGCCCTAATCGCCCACCTGCAGCCCACAGCGCCTCA